>JAIUZE010004594.1:0-119827 GCA_022085475.1 Heliosperma pusillum | reverse complement strand
CCTAGCTAATCAAAATTAACTAGATAGTTACAAATTCGGAAACCAACTCCTTGGTCCCTTGCCTCTTCACTTGGAACACCTTCCAAAATGGCACCGTCTTGAGGGAGTCACCGGTTTTCATAAAAATAATTACTGATGATCATTATTTAATTACATATTTTATGCTTCCCTTAGACACAAATAACTCGATTTACCGTCTTTCCTTGCTTATTCTATGTTATTTTAGCTAGAATATCGATTCTGCCGCTTTTGTTATGTTTTAATGCAGATTGGATGCATTTGGAGCTTTTTGAGTAGATATGGAGCATGGCGGAGTTCGATCGTTGAAGCTAGGCACGGAAATCGAGGAAGAAAAGAAGAAGAAGAAATGAAGAAAAGTTGAAAAATCAAGCCTAAATGAGGGCTGCTCGACCGAGCAATGGTCTCTTGCTCGATCGAGTCGGTGTCAGGGCTGCTCGATCGAGCAGAAGTGCCTTGCTCGATCGAGCAAGCTATATCTCGGTGGCTTTTTCGTGTTTTCCTTATTTTTAACCTAATTAGTAGGATCTTTTGTATTATAAAAAGAAAGCTCATCTTTCTTAATTAGATATACTTTTCACATACTTTCTTATGCTTTTCAATGCTTTATTGCTTTAAATTAGAAAACCTAATTTAGTTTGTTTGCCTCCGGATTTTATTCATCAAAGACGATTGTCTTTAGTTCAACTTGTATTCGGTATTCTTCAATCTTTCTTTGTTATTCAGTTAATTGCTTCTTGTTCTTTAATTATTCTTTGTTCATCCTTTCATTATTGTTAATCATGTTTACTTTATTTATTATTGTTGTTATTAATATCGTTATGAGTAGCTAATTTCCTTTCTAGGGTTGAAAGGGGATCTAGGATTGTTAGAAGGGGTAGATTAATTGATTGAATTGCAATTGCATGGTTATCGTTTGATTATCGTTTTAATTCTATTTGTTTGATTACTGGCCAGGATTAATTAACTAGTCTCGCGAATTAGGATTGACACCGACCGGGTTAAGACTAAGATAGGCTACGATAATTGAATAGAACTCGTTTAATGATAGCGATCGCATGTTAAATTGTAGATCTAAAGGGCATAAATGAATCGACCGATCTTGTGACCTTAGATAACTTTATTGCATGATAGTTGATTTTATCCTTACCCCTGAACAATAATCCTAGTGAACCTGAGACCCTAGACTTTTAATCTCATTGTTTTCAACCTTATTAGTTTGTTGTTGCTTATTATTAGTTGTTATTATTATTGTTATTAGTTGTTATTGTTTACTTTAGTTGTTGTTATTAATTGCTATTAGTTTAGAAACCACAATCAAAACCCAGAAATTGTTACTTAAGAGATAAACCTAGTTTAACATATTAGAATACTACCGCCTCCCTGTGGATTTGATACCTTGCTTACCGCTGACTATTAGTTAGTAGTGAATTAGGTTTACTTTGATTAAGGAGACGCGACTTTACCCTTATCAATTACAAATATATAAATATACAAATTCCTATTATACATTTATTCTATAAAATAAAATTATTAAATTATACAAACCGGCGATACGAGATCGCAATAAAATTACAACCAAACCGTTATCCCCTTACATTACGGGTAATAACGATTAAAAACAACTAGGCCATACTAGGTACAAAATTTGCATAAATTATTAAATAAATGACATTCATTCATTCAACCATAAATTAAATAAATTGCTGAAAAATTCATGCCAAAATCGTCCTAGATTCAATTCATGCTCATTGTAGCTCGATTTTTCCGGGATTTATTGATTTTTAACCATTAAAAATCACTATCAACTTTTAAATCTCATTTAAATTCAAACTAATTAACTAAACTGATTTAGAACTCAAAATTAGTCACTACTAATTTTGTTGGTGATTAATTAGATCGATTTGATTTCATTTGCTAAATATTACGGTTTAATCATAACAATTATGAAATAAAACCAAAATAAAATATAAACATCATAAAATTTGAAACCAAAAATTTTGTACATTCTGGAAAATTTCCAGGAACTATAAAAATAAAAAACATTTGATCAAAAAATTTAAATTAATTTTATGAACAAATAGCTTTGTATTTAATGGTTTTATCAAATAAAAACATTAGATATAGTAAAACAGTGAAAAAAATTATTAAATTTCACTAAGAGTATCAACATCAGAATGTAAAATGTACAAAAAAATTTCAAGACCAGAAATGGACGTTTCAATTTTATGAACATTATAATCTCATATTATCGACTTTTATCGTATAAAGTCAAACATAGGGAATACATACATGAGCCAATCTATTCTTAATTGTGTTTGTTAAACCATTTACTCGGATCTTACATTCATTAATCAATTATGTTAATTTCATTATTTAAAAGTGCACTTATAAAAAATATAGTATATGTTTGACCAAACTTCTTATTGAGTTTTTTTTTTTTTAAACACAAGTTGACCAAACACATACTCCATATTATATTTCGTTATAACTCAAAAGTTAAATATAATTTTCTAAAAACTCAACACTTTTAAAAAATTAAACTTGCGTAACAAAAATTTAAGTTTAATAAATTAGACCAAATATGCTCTTAATCGACATGAGATTAGACTCCATGTTCGGTTAGGGAGAATAATCTATGTCTTATTTATTAGCGTAACGTTTGAAAATTTTCATGTATATACTTCTTATTCCAATAATAACGACTATAATTACGACCCGTGCATATTTTGCACGGGTTTATAACTAGTATATGGAAAAGCAGTTTGCTAACTACTTTCAACTAACACGAATTTAATTATAAGCATATTAGACACTTGGAAGTACTTTGGTCAATATGACGCAATGGTTTTAAATAACTCATTGCCTACCTTTATTTGTACACACAAGTGTGAGTTGGTCACCTTAAGTTTGGTAAATTGTAAATTAAACCCTTTAACCTTTAATTGTTATAATTAAACTCTTTAACTTTGTGAAAAAATGGAAAATTTTATTTTTAACCTAATTGTATCTTTAAAAATCATTTTATATCGGTCGTTTCTCTCACACATAATATACTCATAATATACTTATTACAACTTTTAAAAAGTTTATATAATTTTGAGCATAACTTTTATTAGTTTTACATTTTTAATACAATTCATTTACAATTGAGGATGTATTGTGCAACAAATATATTTATAAATTGTATAAAAGCTTCAAGTTTGGAATAAGTGTTTTCATGTGTTAACAAATTGTATACATGAAGGATTATACTATGAATTAGTGGTGGAGTTTTAGGTTGAAAAATAAAGATTGGGTTGGATTTTCAATTTTGGACAAAGTTAGAAATCGCTTAAAATGATCCCTGGAATATGAATTAGTTTGGTTAAAAGTCTTACTTTAGAAAAAAAAAGTTCCAAAGTTAAGGGCCTTTCTATTATATAGCACAATTAAAACCTGAACGATTGAATATCAAAAGTGACCATTTTTTTTTTTGCAGTTGTAAAGATAATGTAGCTTGTATTGGAGAAAAAAGATTATACATCGGATGTACTACCTCAGAGTATTATGATTTTGAGTTTTTGTGCATTTTTTTCGAGTTTTTTAAAGTTAATAAATTAAATTTTATTTCTTATATATGATGTTTTTTTAGTGTTATTTCAATTTTTTTGAGCTTAATTTTTAAATTAATAAACTCAAAAAACTTTATAGTAAAAGTATACTATACTCAAAAACTTTATTCTAAAGCTCAAAAACTATATTCCATGTGGTAGTACCTCAGAGGTACAATCCACTTACTGCTTATATTGTACAAACCGACTCTCAGAGTCAGATTTTATTATTACATTATTAGAATAAGGAACTAAAGTAGGGATATGGGTGAAAAACAAATTAAAGCACGCTTCTTGAGGGGGCGATCAGAGCTGGCCAAATGTGTAACCACTTCTTTCCTCTTCTTTATAAGCTGAACTTTAGAGGAGTACCTACAACAAACAAAACACATTTACGCCAGGAAGACGTAGAAATTTATGCTAGAGAGATCCACTTGATGAGCAAGTAGATATATTGTGTCTTCGAGATTCATCCCCTTTGTTGTAATCCTTCTTGGGAGTGATTATTCTCCTTTTCTTTTTCTTTTGTACTTGATGATTGATAGGGAACCTGCAAAACAAGGACATACTAGTGCCGCACTGAAAACTTTCAAACGAAAAAGGGTACACACACGTCTCGGGAAAAGAAGAAAATAAGGAAGGTTGATGGTCATTAGAAGGAGTTGACAATAAGGAAGGATGATTGTCATTAGAACCATATTGAGGTAAAGAGGTGGTATTGACAGTCACTTGAGAAGAATACAAACTTAAATCATGAGCATCAACCTTAAAGGGGACTTGGACGATTTGGGTATCCGGAGAAGTGAAGTTGTCGCTTATGGAGGACGCACTCGAACTTGTGCTAGAAGCAACATGATTCATATTGATGATGTCTAAAGGGGACGTCTCTTCTTTTATGACAACCATATTCTTAGAACTCTCGCTTCTAGGACACCTCTTTCTCCTCTTCTTCTTCTTATAAATTTCTTTTATAGTGCCTCTCGTGCCTCCGTTCTTAATTAGTAGTCTCAACATTGAGGATCTGAATTTTTATGACTAACAAATTCCTTTTAATTATGATAAAGGCTCAACTCTTTTTCTTCGAGGAGCTTTTAATAAGCTTGTGCGGGGATCTTTAGACTCGAGTTTCCTCCATCCTTTTTTAAAGAATTCAAGAATTGATTTAATAGAAACCTGCTCATTTTTTAAACTGGTACCCAAATCCGTGACACTAACACTAAGATCATCCGTCACCTCCATATTCACTTCTCAATATCTTTTTTTCTTATATTAGACTCTATGCCACGATTACTATGATCATTTGACCCATCAATACACACTCTCCAAATCGTTAGAATTCAAATCAGATTGAGAGACTTGATTATGCTTCTTGTTGATTCTACCCACGTCCACCATATGATCAACTTCCAAAACTCTTTTACCATTCTCCTTCATAAGAAGGTGACTTTTTACCACAACAAGTTATTAGGCCAATGCAATGCATTCATATTATATTGTCATTTCCTATAGTCCATTGTAACTTGAAAGTCCATAGACCTTAATTAGACTCCTCTAATTAGTTGCTAAATTACTTGTTAATTTAGTATTTAATGATCTATGTAACAAGCATGCAAATATAAAGACATTTGTATAAGAGAAGAAATTTCCTCACATTGATATGGAAAATATAAGGGCACAACAAGAACTCCTTCTTGTTGTTCTTGAGCTAATAATATGGATGAACACAAATAATCTCCAAAGTAGAAGATCTCCTCTAAGTTGCACCAAGATTCACCCAAATAATCTACCCTTATTATTAACTAGATAATAAGATAGATATTATTCTACTAATATTATGACTATATTACTACACTAGTAATACTTAGTAAATATTAGTGTTTGAGAGTTTTAGTAAGAAGATGAGGTTTTTGAGAAAAGTAAGAAAACAAGCACAAAATGAAGTAGTAATAAAATGAACACAAATGCTCATTTTATAGGCCATGAGGCCGGACCACATTGTCCACAAATGGACTATTATTTTGTTTAATTTGTTCACATGCATTAGAGTGGAGTGTTGTAGAAAAGATGATGATTGTTTTATACTTGTTATGTCACTTTCAAATGCTAACTAAAGAGTTACAACAAGAACAAAATCATCACCCTTGTAACTACATCATAACCGGCCACAATTGGTCTAGTTAGGTCCAATTTGATTTTTGATATTTGTCTCACAAATACTTATTGATCATTTGGTTAATTATCTTGTATAAGTAAGTGTTAATTTGATCATATAACAATTATATGACTCAATTAAATAAATAAATGTACTTAACATTTTAAGTAATATTTTACCATTATATCAATATATAATGGGTCCCACAATGCTTAGTTAATTTATTTTACAACTCCTTGTAAATATAATTAACTAATTACCTCTATCTCAAAACCTCAACTAATTTAGTAATTTAACGATTAATTACTAAGTTAAATCTTATTTAATCGTATTAAAATAAGATATAAATTTATTAGTCAATTATCGCATAAGTGAAAAATAAGTTTAATCGAATTTGAGTTCTTAACTCAATTTCTAATAATTAACTCTCGTACATATCGAATATATGTAATGTACTAATTAACTGTATCGTATACAAATAATTAGTTACTATTTGGATTTCATCCTTTAGGTGTGACGAAAGGGATCAGTTGATCACCGCCGTCAAACGACAATAACGTCAAACTCTAGTCAGCCAACCGTTATTGATTTACGTTAATCAACTGACTAATCATATATATAGTCAATAAATATCCCAATTATATTCCTTAATAAGATTCATTATGTGGCGCACTATTGTGGAGGACACCTACTCCAACATAACTTTCCTATGTCCATTGTATCTTCCATTGTTGCATTGGCGAGTTACGCACTGAAAAGTTGGCGAGCTACGCAAAAGAATTTGACTGGCGAGTTGTTACGCAACCAAACTTGGAATTCGAAAAACTTAGCGTTCTCCTAAAAATGAACTTAATTAACGGATAATTTTCCATTCTACCGAAATTTGTTTAGGTCCGATTAGTGTTCCTAACAAATGATCTAATATTCGACAAGTCCGAAAAGCTCAACGTTCTTGTTCGAATAATATTTTCTAGAGAGTCTTATACTCGTTTACCTTACAAACCTTGCGAAGTTGAAGAAGATTTAAAAATGTCTAGCGAGTCTTATACTCGTTTACCGTACTACCTTAGCTTGTGAAGATGAGAAGTTTTTTTTAAGGAAGATCAAAATGAAGAGATGAAGACGGTTTCAATTTGGGTTTCTTTTATTTCTCCAATCGTAAATTTCGTTGTACGAACTGCCTTTACGATTGCGGGAGGGTATTAGGCCAATGCAATGCAATGCATTCAATTCATAGTATATTGTCATTTCATATAGTCCATTATAGCTTCCCTATCTCCATTGTATCTTACATTGTTACATTCACAATGAAAGCTTTGCAATTATTTCTCTTTATACTATAAATTGACAACCAATGAATAAACACACAACATTCTCCCGTCATTTATTCTCAACACGAGTTCCCTTAAAGACTCTAACTTGGATATTTACATTTTGATAATCTAGATTAAGGCTCTAACTTGGATAATAGCCTTGCGTAAACAGCTAAAATAAAATAAGCATGTTATCATTAATTAACTAGTGGTTTGGTATGCCATTATATAAATTTGTTTAGAGAATGTTAAGGCCGTGTAGAAGACCACTAAAACTTCAATTGTAAGATGGATATTAATAAATCATAAATGCAAGAGTAGGATGAAATGAGTTGCCACCTAGGTAGCACCAAAACGGACACGAATACGGATACGGACACGAACACGTGGTACGGCATCTCGTAAAATTTAGGACACGGGACACGGCATTTAAATTTAATAAAATATATATTTTATAGTTATAAATAACGTACGATTTTATTTTTATATTGATATTTGATATTAAATGTAAATAATTGAAGGTAAAATTTGACTTTGCTATAATTTATTCTCATTTTCCACCCAACTCATCTTCTAATTAATCTCTTTTAGTCTCTCAACCTCTCGTTACTTATTTATAGGTGTCCGTGTGTCCGACACGGTGTCCGACACGGGACGGCTAGTTAGGAGGAGTGTTTGTGCTACCTAGGTTGCCACCATACGATATCATTTAAGTAGTAGCTCATGCTGCTCATCTGTATTAATTTGCGCTCCTTCTACTATTAGATTTACGGTTTTTCTAACGTGTGCTCTTAGAGCACGCGTTAGCACTTAGCAACTCATTAGAAGTTCGTAGAGAAAAATGTGGGCCTTTGTAGCTCACAGACAGCAAAATGGGCTCAACTTCGTATGCCAGATGATTGGCTCGAAATAGTACCCGAGGGAAATCTATAAATATAATAAAAAGACAATCTAAAGCACCAAAACTCAATATTCTCCCTTTTAAGAGCATTTTATGAAGCCACATCATCATTGTAATTTAAAAAAAGAAAAAAGAAAAAATCAAAGAAATTTAAAGCATTAAACACAAATGAGAGTACGACAAACATTAAAATTTGGGCTTTTGATGTAAAGTAAGCAACAATTAAATATCAAAAAAAAATTGATTTTTGGGTATGATTGTTAGAATAAGTTATACGATAAGTAACAATAGCATTTCATCAACCTAAATTTTGTGTTATTTGCATCCCCTCTTTTGATATATGTACCACTCGATTTAAATTAGTTGGATACAAAAGAGTGTTAAAAAACACGTTTTCAACATATTTTTCCATAAAACGTCTTCAGATATTTTAATAGCCTAACATAATTAATATATCGTATTGCAGGGATAATATAGAGTATTCCATGCAAACTTTTCTGAAATCATGTTATCTAACAATCTTCATTCTATTAAAACAAGAACATTTAAAGTCACCACATTGATCCACCTCATCATGTTAATTTTTTTTATTTTTTTTATTTTTTTTGTCTTTATTCTTTTTTCCGCATTTTATTTATCAGTTTGATTTTTAACACTAAAAGAATACAATAATTTGAACAAGCAAATTTTCAATAATCTTAAATTATGAATTAAAACTTTACATTAATAATAAATTACATTGATATGTCAAAAATCCTGAAAATTAATAATTTAAAATTACAATCAACAAAAAATTACTCAATTATATAATTTCACCTTACACCGTTTTACTAAAGCAAAAAAAATAAAATTCAATAAATAAGTTCATAAGAAACCACCGCTTTAGTTAGATTATTTAAAAATCAGTCAGTTAATAAATATTAGAGAATTTAGGTGATATTATTCTAATTTGTAAAATATCAACATTAATTACTCAATGCATGCATTAACAAAATATTTAACCGTTAATCCATGAAGTACAATATGGATCTAGAATGTCCCATATGTGTGTATTTAAGTGGTAGATAATTTTATGTTGGTCCATTTAAGCTACTAGCTACATGGAGCTAGTAGCTCAAACTAAGCTAGTCTATGTGGAGCACTCCAATGGTTAAGCAAGTAGCTTGAAATTTTTTTTAATTTGCAAGCAATTTCTTTTGCTTAACCATTGTAGATGCTCTAAGAGTCTACAATTAATACAGCTGGTTTGTGAAATAAGTCAATAATTATTGTCTAATACTCAAGTTCTCTACTCCCGGATATTACACACTTTTCTCTGGCGTATTTCATACTGTGTTTTGCAAAGTAATGATGTTACACAAAATATACTATAATTTGTAAGTTTATTAGATTTATTCTACTATTTCTAAATGATATATACGAAGTATTGTTCGAAGTTTAAATTTTAATTAACAGTTATTGAAATTTTATATCAATATTTATGCATTAAATCAAATATTTTCTATACAAGTTTAATACCAAACCCGTGCAATTTTGCACGGGAATAAAACTAGTTGCTTGATAATATGATATCCCTTCCACGACTACTTTATTGAATAACAGACAATAATAAGGTCAAAAATGGAATTGCTATATCACGCCCCTTGTTTTACTTATTACGCCTCTTATTTTTCATTTTTTTTCCTCTTTTGCCCTTTTCACATTCATACCCCATTTTTGGTAAAAAAAAATACGGAGTAATAATTATCGATCAAACATGAATTTTAAAGACGGTTTTTATAATAAATAATTATAGTGTTATCGTAATTGAGTTTCACTGAATTTTTTTATTGTAATTAGTTATCAAATTAAATATCATTTTATCGTAAATGTAGTTTGGAGACGATTTTTTAATAAGTAGTTATTTTTTTATCGTGATTGATTTTTGGGGACGATTTATGTAGTAACTAACTAGTTTTAAGCCCGTGCATATTGCACGGGGATGCTACTTTAAATTTATTGTTATAAAACTTGTATATAAGATAAGTTTTAATTATACTTTAAATATTTCATTTGAAAAATAAAAAATTTTTAGAAAAGAAATTTTCAAATTTAAGCGATAAAATCTATCCATCTCTTGTTAAGTAATTTTTAAGTTACAAATCTAATAGTCGAGTTATAAAGTCATACTTAAGTTTGTAGATTTTAATTATAAATTTCATTTGCAAGTAATGTAAATAATTCATCAAGCTCAATTAGCTAGGCAGTTATTGTAGTATAATATATATCCTCTTGTTAGCTGAATCTGAACTCGAGCGACTTCAAAAACACGCGACTTAATTATATATCAAAGAAAACTATTTTGATGAAAATAAAATAAAATTAGTAAAAGTGAATCGGTCTGAATAGGTGTTGACCCGTGCAAATTGTTAATTTTATCGTAAAAATAATAATATAAGTTTTATATTATTTAATAATTAAATAGTTATTAATATAAATTACCTTTTTATAATTCCTTCAGAATAAGTGATGTAGGCCATGAATAACTTAAAATAATTATATTAAATTTGATTTTATTTATTCAAAAACTATTTTCCAATTTACAAAATGTTAAATAGGAGGGATAATTTTTCCCGTATTCTGACTTTAACTCGATAATTGACCTTATAACCCAACCTATATATGATCCAACTCATATTTTAAATACTTTAATTTGAAATCTGACGTACCGACCCATTTGAAAGAGCCAAGCATGCTATTGCGAAAAATAATAGGTCTTACTTAAGACGGAGACGAATATATTCGTCTAAAAAGTAAAACGGGTCAAAGAACACCTCACTTACATGGATGGAACAAACCTTTTGTTAATTTCAATGCATCCTGGTTTTCTCTTTTATGTGATACTTGACTCGTCTATAAAAACAAAAAGATATAGAAAGAGCCTAGAACTCCATTTGCAATTAACGTAAATATATAATTCATGAGGCTCAATTGGCTAGAAAGTTATTGTAGTATAATATATCTTCTTGTTAGCTATTTCTAAACTCGGGCGACTTCAAAATTATTTGATGAAAATAAAACAAAATTAGTCAAAGTGTATCGGTCTAAATTCTAAATATCAGTTGACCCGTGCAAATTGTTAATTTTATCGTAAAAAAGTAATATAAATTTTATATTATTTAATAATTAAATAGTTATTAAAATAACTTAGCTTTCATAATTCATTCAGAATAAGTGAGGTAAGCAATGAATATATTAAAATAATTAAATTTAGTTTTTTTTATATATATAATTCCGATATACAAAATGGTAAAAAAAGGTAGTTATAATTTTTCTCAGATTCAGACATTTTTCCGATCATTGATCTTATACCCAACCCATATATGATCCAACTCGTATTTTAATCTGAAATCTAAAGCACCGACCTATTTGAAAGAGTTAGGCATGCTTTGACGATAGATAATGGGTCTTACGTACGGAGACGGATATATTCATCTTAAAAGTAAAACAGGTCAAATAACACTTCATTAATGTAGATGTGACAAACTTTTTGTTATTAAATATTTATAAAATATGAACATTTATACACTACATTTGAGATAAATAATTTAAAACCGGTTAGTCCTAGTATTTTAAATTATACTCCCTTCATTCAACTCTAAACATAATATTTCTTTTTGTTGACACTATTCATGAAGGTAGAAAATCCGTACGATTCATTGCAACATGTATGATAAAATATGGTCATGTGAGATCTTGTTTGATTCGCCTTTATAAGTAGAATAAGAATATCAATTTTTTATATTTTTTTATAACATAAAACTCGAGATATTTATGTTACAATTCGTGCATTGACAAACGTATAAAAGAGAAATGTTGTATTTTGAGTTGAATAGAGAGAATAGATACAATTAAAAATTTAATTTTATTATGAAATGACCTAAATGACCGGTCCCGCCTGATCTATATTGTTAAGTTGAAAAGGTGTCATAGTAATTTGTTTGTCAATAATTAGTGTGTGAGACATTCTCATAGTATGAGACGGTTTAATTTTCTCACTATGTGAGACGGTCTTAATCTTTAATGGTCTGATATCAAATGAACTAAAACATTCGGACAACCTAAAACTCACTGCCCACCAAATTAATATGAACCCCAAATATGGGCTTTGGCCTGACGTATGGTTTATAACCTTGGTTAGCCTATCATAAATATTTAGACCTAATAATTTTACTAAACTCAAGCTCTCATCTCCTTCTTTCTCCTCAATAACATTGCCGCCTCACACATTACCATTTTTCTCCTACTAACCCAATAATTCTCTTCTTTTTCATTCTATAAGAATTGACTCGAAACATATCGTTCTACTTTT
This sequence comes from Heliosperma pusillum, assembly GCA_022085475.1. NCBI lineage: Eukaryota > Viridiplantae > Streptophyta > Magnoliopsida > Caryophyllales > Caryophyllaceae > Heliosperma > Heliosperma pusillum. The sequence continues at coordinate 107,499 of JAIUZE010004594.1, read as the reverse complement.
AATTGTACTTAATTTTATAAAGGTAATGTAAAAAACATTATATTGCGTCGAAATTTTCGTTTTTAACTATTTTTTCACTCTTTAATTATTTATTGTGTATTGTTTTTCTGTTTCTTTTATTATATTTTCAGTCTTCTAAAATTATTTATGTCGTTATACTCTTTAATTTGTAGATCTAATCAATTGTATGTTTTTCCAAGCAAATATTTCTTACTTTTAATTAATTTATGTGTTTAAGCATCTTTTTAAGTTCCTTTTTTTTTGCATTTTTTATATTAAGGTTTGTTAATACTAATGAGGGACGATTTTTTTGAATTCATCAGTTTAAAATATGTCCCATAAGTACTTTTTATTTAGATCTAGAAAGTTAAAAGATTTTTTAAACTCTAATTTATATACCAGTTTTTTTCCCAGATATTTATTCATTATTTTCAATCATAATAATTGGCTTTTTTTTTAATAAATTATTTCGAGCATAATTAAAGTGGTTTGAGTTGAACAAAATTTTCAGTCTTTTTTAATTACTTTCAAGTATTTTTAAATGATTTTATCATTTCAATTCTTTTCTGGTTATTTTAAATATTTAAATATATATAGTTCACACTACTATGATTGTATATTTGTATATTAAATTAGTAATTAGTATAATATATTTACATTGATTTTTGAAGCTGTATTCATTTTGTACTCTTTATCTTATTTTGTGTTGCAATTGTAATTAATCAACTGAGAATTAAATCCTACATGAAAACGTGAGCCCTGAAAATCAAGATAGAAAAAAATTGTTTTTTGACCCACTGACTTTCAACCTCAGAGCGACACAACAGCTCTGTGGTTGTTGCTTTCTTAAATAAGGATTATCGGTTCATCGTAAATGAGTTTAGAGATGGTTTTTTTAATAACTAATTTAATACGTATGACGTTCAATGAGTATGGTTTCTATTAACTAATTTAATAAGTATGACGTTCAACAAGTATAGTTTCTCGTTCGAATGCCTATGACGCGGAAATTACATAATGTTGTTTTGAGCCAATTATTGATGTTAATTTGCGACAGTTTCTGAAGCGGAAGACGAAAAAAAAAACAAATAATCAAAATAAGACGACTGAAACTTTATTTTTTAAAAAAAGTGACCCAAACGCGTGGGCTACACGTTTTGGCCTTGGCCGAGACGTGTGGGCTACACGTTTGGGTCACATTTCCGTTTTTGTTTTTTTTTTAGTTTAATACTTACTTTTTTTTCGGTTTTATTTTTAAATTAAGTCGTAATGTATGTCGTAGTGTTGTTTTAATATATTTGTATCAAGACGAGAGCGGGATTTATTTAAGAACATAAATCTAATTATAATTATACAACTTATTATGGGAATGTTAGTTCCTATAATTGGGATATATCTACAACTCGGCAAGTTTTACTGTTTCTATTTGACTAATTTACGTGTGGGAGCGAGGGTTAGACATATTTAATAAGAATTATCGTTTTACGTGTGGGACTGTGGGAGCGAGGGCTAGACATATTTAAGAAGAATTATCGTTACTTGGAAGAGAGATTTTTTTTTTTTTTTTTTTGCAAATCATTCAAATCTACTACTACTCATTACGAAAATATTCTTAGAAAATTAAAGGTTAACGTGATTGGAATAATGTTAGTGAGAGTCTTAAACAATATGAAAATGGCTCCAACTTCCAAGCATATGAATAATATGTTTAGTTGGAATGAAATGAGGATATGGCTACATAAGAATGAAATAGTTGATTAAAATGTGCACGAAGCTATTATGAATGAGAAAGATAGGGAAAGTGCTACTTAAAATATTTACAGTTGTTAAATAACAATTGTCAAGATAATATTGGAAATTTCTTTCGATTAATTAAAATGATTGCGGTTCGACACATTCAAAACCGTTATATTTTTATAAATAGTTGATGTCATGAGCCTCACAAGAACGGTTGGATGGTCTTAACGTTTTTTCTAATTCAAAAGCTTTTCAAAGAAATTCATGTTGATGTTATTATCGGTAATTTTGCATCTCGGAATGTTCTTGAAACTAATTATGTAGGATTACAATCTACCAAGTGTAAAAAACAAATTTATAAAAGAATTGATATCACAGATTTTAAAATAAAAAAAATAGGGGGGCATATCTATTATTTTGCCTAGGGCCCCGAAAAACTCAGGCGTGAATATCCAATACCAGTTTTGAATGTTGGAGTAAGTGTCCTAAAAAATAGTGCGATCACTTAATTAAATCTCAATTACAAGAATACAGAGGGATGATTAACATTATAGTCAACTGGTCCACATTAATCGGTAACGATTGTCTTTTAACATGGGTGCACCGGTTTTATGAGGGGCTGGGGAGGGTTTAGGCTTTAATTTTATTCTAATCAAGATTAGAACAAAATGATTACAAACCTATTACTACCCTAATGCCTATAGCCACCCTAATACATTGATTAGGCAAAAGGCTAAAGGCACCCACCCTTCCCCATGGTGGTGCCGATTTTGGTGATTAAATAAGAGGATGTTTTCCTCTTATTAGTTCACTTAATCATATATTCAATCTCATAGAAAATATTATTATCTTCATCTCACTAGAAAATATTACATAGTTAGAAACTTAAGAAGTTTCATAGAACTTATGTTCAAGCATTAACATTATGCTAGTGTAGTGATTTTGAAGTGTTGTATGCATTTTTAAGGGTATTTGACTATTGTTCTAGTAAAACAATATTTGAGTGATTAAGGGAGTGTCTTAGTGCAACTAATTAGAGTGTTCCTACACTTGGAACTAGGAAGATCATCCCTCCATCTTAAGCTCCAGAACAAGAACAAGACTGAAGGAGTCTTGTTCTTGTGCCCTTTACTCGTCCAAAACAACATTATAAGGAACAATTTTCTTCTCTACTTTGTTTTATTATGTTTGCATGCACTAGATCTAGGAAACTAATTAAATGGTTAATTAGTTAATCTTAAAAAGAGTATTAAGAGTAGGTATACGAACCTAACATTGAAACCCAATTAGCATAACTCAGAAAGACTGTCAGTACGACAGGTATCTATATACGAGTATATATATTGATCATTATAAGGTCACTATAGTTTTGTTTAATTGTACTTATATACAAACTAATTACATGGATATTTTATTGTTCCCTTTTGTAGAGTTTATTGATCGAATACGAAAGAGGGGGCGTGAATTGAGTATTAAAAACTAGCCCCACTTTTTCGAGTTATATGATATGTAATTAATTATTTGATATTATAGATTAAAATCAACTAATTAATTAATCAAAGTAATATGCAAGTAACGAAATAACGAAAAGGAGAGGAACACACGTGATTTTTGAAGTGGTTCAGTTTCACAAGTTCAAACCTACGTCCACTATTCTCGATTAATAATCTTTATTACCTTTCTCCGGATTACAAAAATTATCAACTCACTCGTATAATCAACTATGATTATATATAACTCAAGGTGAGTATCGCTAAATACACTATACTATCTTACGTTAATAAGAAAGTACAATATAACTCACAAGGATTCTCGTTAAAGAATAAGTAAGATTATTATGTGATGTACTATTATCCAATAACGTATTTCACTAAGCGATTGACAAAGAAGATGCAAGACTTTCTCGAAAAACAAACACTAAAAATAATAAATATTTTGCTCAAAGTTTACTTTAAAATCAATTTATAAAATTCTCTCAATTGTGTAAAAGTCGTTGTTGAATGATTGAGATGGAAGGAGTATTTATAGTTGAAGCATAGGAGATATAAAATCTAAAACCCTAGCTTTATCTTTAAGAAAGATTTTTATCTTTAATATCTCAAAATATTATTTGCTTTATCTTTTAGAAATATATTTATCTTTAATATCTCAAAATATTGTTATAAAGATATTATTAGAATCCTAGGTTAAGGTAAACAAGGAAACAGACCTATATAGGCTGAAATTCCTTATCTTACGAAACCCTAGGAGCACGCAACCCTAGTGATGTGAGTTTTACTTAACCTCGCAAGTTGTCGTCGGGTATTGCAAGGGTCGTATCCCAAGGGACGGTAATTATGGTTCTAAGGCGGTTTAACCGAATTTTAGTTTAGTTCTAGTTAATAGCAAGTTGAAAAAGATTAATGCTAAAAAAGACTAACAAGAAGGCAAAGATGCGATATAAAACGAGAATTAAAAGGAACTAGGGTGGATGGGTTCATTAATGTAAGTATAGGTCAATTATGGTGTGGGTTAGGACTAGTCTAAAGATGAGTCTAAACATGTCTCCACCTCTCGGTGTAAGACGGGTTAAAAGACAAGCCTCCACCTCTTGATGCGAGACGAGCCCTAGTCTAAGGTTCGATTGGGTTCTCGCCCTAACCTCCCCCTAAACATCCAACACACACACAAAAACAATACAAGTCTAAGCTGTCACTCAAACTATTAATTAAGCATGAAAAAGATTCAAATTACTCATTCAAGCATTCCAACAAACACCTTGTGTGCACAAAAACAAGTAGACTACCAAAAGACTTAATCTTTATGCCCAATTACCATAATAGACCCATAAACCTACATTAAATCCGCCATCTTACCCTAGCAATACACTACTCAATCATATTAATAAAGAAGACATTAAAGATAAAGACTTTGATATGAAATAAACAAGAGAAGACATATTCAACATGAAAACTAGGTAAATAAACAAGAACAAGTAATTAAAAGGCAAGTAATGAAATAGAGATGAGAGATATACCAAACTTGTAAAAAAGATTGAAACTTGAACTAATAATGGAAGAAAGAGTCTCCTCTTATCTTCAAATTACAACCCAAATATTTACTAATAACTAAGAGAAAGACTAGATCTAACAATAACTAACTAGGAGATTGAGTAATTATCACTAATTAAGAGAGATTAGAGTACTAATTAAGGAAATATTTCTTACTAATTACTAGGGTTCTTGTCTAGGGTTGTGTGTCCAAAATGAATTAGGAGAGGGGTATTTATAGGTTGGTTGGAATATGGGGTCAAAAGAAGAAGAAACGCGAATTTGCGGACTGGGAGGTCCCAGCCGGCCGGCCGGCCGCCGGTGGCCTGGACCGTCAGGCGCCCCCTGATCTTTCTTCCTCTTCCTTTCTCTTCCTTTCTCCATGCGACGTCCCCAGTCGGTCAGACCGGCTGCCGGTGGGCTATGCCGGCTGGCGACTCCTTGTTTGATTCTCTTTCTTTTCGTTCAACATTTGGGGGTAGGTGGCCAAGCCGGTGGGTCGGCTGCCGGTGGCACCACCGGCTGGCGCACCCGCCTCCTCCTTCTTCTTTCTCCTTTTCTTCTTGTGTATTTGTTTTGTGACGGTTTCTCGGTTCTCATCTCATGTCGTCCTTGTCTTGACATATTTCCTATAAATTGAGACAGAATTAAATAATATGAGAGTACACGGGATGAGGGCCAAAATATTATAAAACCGACGCTAAACTAAACTAAATACGCCGAAACATAAGAGAATAAAGAGGGGAAACAGTGTAAATTAATCGTATATCACCTAGGAGGCACAATCCTTAGGTTTCACGAAACCTAGGTGGCACAACCACTAGGCGAGCTTATTAGGTTAACAACAAATTGAGATAGAATATATTAGAAACCCTAGGTAGCATGACAACTCATAAGTTGTATTACTAACCAATAGAATCTCATAGATACATCATCTATTAAAACTTTTGATAAATATATAAAAATACTCTTTCGCTTTTGAAAACATTCAAAAAATTTCTTTCCAAAATCATGCATCAACTTCTATCATCCAAAGTTATAGGTTAAAGCTATAACTTTGAACTTTAGTATGTAAAGTAATAAGTGAGTCATAACTTTACAAACTTAAAATCACTCTAATGGAATAGTTACCGAATGACGACCTATACTATCTGATGATCATTATTTATATACATATTTTACGCTTCCCTTAGACTCATATAACTTGATTTACCGTCTTTCCTTACTTATTTCTATGCTATTTTAGCTAGAATGTCGATTCTGCCGCTTCTGTTATGTATTAATGCAGATTGGATGCATGTGGAGCTTTTTGAGTAGATATGAAGCATGGCGGAATCGGGTCGTAGAAGGTTGGGCGCGGAAATCGAGAAGAAAAGAGAAGAAATGAAGAAACGTTAAGAAACTAGCCAAAAAGAAGGGGTGCTCGATAGAGCAGTCCTACCTTGCTCGACCGAGTCGTGTTGATGGCTGCTCGATCGAGCAGAAGCCTCTTGCTCGATCGAGCAACTTAGTTTTTCGGCGGCTTTTCATATTTTCCTAAACTTTAACCTAATTAATTAGATTTTTGTATTATAAAAAGAAAGCTCGTCTTTCGTAATTAGACATGCTTTTATGCTTTAATATTAGAAAACCTAATTTAGCTTTCTTGCCTCTGGATTTTATTCATCAAAGACGATTGTCTTTAGTTCAACTTGTAATCGGTATTCTTAAATCTTCCTTCGTTATTCAGTTAATTACCTTCTAGTTCTTAATTATTCTTTGTTCATCCTTTCATTATTGTTAAGCATGTTTACTTTAATTATTATTGTTGTTATTTATATTATTATGAGTAGCTAAATTCCTTTCTAGGGTTGAAAGGGGATCTAGGATTGTTAGAAGGGGTAGATTAATTAATTGAATTGCAATTGCATGGTTATCGTTTGATTATCGTTTTAATTCTAGTTGTTTGATTACTGGCCAGGATTAATTAACTAGTCTCGCGAATTAGGATTGACACCGACCGGGTTAAGACTAAGATAGGCTACGATAATTGAATAGAACTCGTTTAATGATAGCGATCGCATGTTAAATTGTAGATCTAAAGGGCATAATTGAATCGACCGATCTTGTGACCTTAGATAACTTTATTGCATGATAGTTGACTACATCCTTACCCCTGAACAATAATCCTAGTGAACCTGAGACCCTAGACTTTTAATCTTATTGTTTTCAACCTTTTATTATTAGTTGTTATTGCCTATTATTAGTTGTTATTGTTTGCTATTAGTTTAGAAACCACAATTCAAACCCCGAAATTGTTACTATATATAGAGACAAACCTAGTTTAACAGATTAGAATACTACCGCCTTCCTGTGGATTCGATACCTTGCTTACCGCTGACTATTAGTTACTAGTGAATTAGGTTTACTTTGATTAAGGAGACGCGACTTTACCCTTACCAAATTTGGCGCCGTTGCCGGGGAGGCAACAGTTTTCTGTTTGTTTCTACTTAGTTTGTCTTTCTTCGTCTCAGGGAACCTAAGTTCCTTGAGACAGTTTTCATCCTTTTCTTTAGTTTTTGTTTATGCCCAGGTGTTCTAGGTTCGTTCTCGTGCCCTACGATTCCGAACCAGAGAAGACTCTCCGAGCTAGACGAAACTTTTGGAAGGAAATTCAAGAAGCGGAAGACTTGAGTACGCTTGAAACAGTTTACGCCGAATTCGTCGCAGAAAAACCATCCTTAGAAGAGGATACACATATTTCCGCACCCACTACAACCATGCCTACTCAACCAGCCATTCGGAGCCTACCGTTGCATCTATTCCCAAGGGATTTAAACTCCCTACTACGGGTAATAGTACTTTTGAGATTCGTCCATCTTATATCTCTTTGGTGGAGCGAAACATGTTTGGAGGAAGCCCTACCGAGGATCTGCTAAGCATATGGAGAAATTCACCAACTATTGTTGCTCTATTCCTTTAACGGGTGGGGTAACGCAAGATCAATCAAGTTGGTGTTGTTTCCCTTTTCACTACGAGACGGGGCGGAAGATTGGATGAGTGAGCTAGATATGGATGCACTTGGCATCACCGATTGGAATTCTTTGGCTCTTGCATTCTACAAAAGATATTTTCCGCCACAGAAAACCAATGTCATTCGAAGCCTAATCACAAGTTTCAAACAAGGTCCTAATGAGAACTTTAATGAGGCCTGGGTTCGCTTCAAAAAGCTTGTCAAGTCTGTTCCACATCATGGTTTTGATACTTGGTTCTTATGCAACCAGCTTTACAATGGGTTATATGCTGATCAGAGGACGTTGTTAGATTCTGCTGCTAATGGGAGATTCCAAAATAACACTACCGATGCCAATGCTTGGAAGTTAATTGATGAGATGGCTACTCACACTGCTGAGTATGGAATCCCAGGGGAAATGCGAGGAGAGGAGGTTCGGATAATGCCGGTGCAGCTCAGTTGGAGGCATTAACTGCCAACATTGTCGAGTTACAAACTTCAAAGTCCTTGGAAAATAAACAAACGGTTCATGCCATGGTTCAACAAGAGCCAACCTGTGAAAGATGTGGTACTATGGGGCATAATGCAGTTGAGTGTATGAGTACGGTTGAGCAAGTACTTGCCTTTCAATCTTTTAAGCAAGGTACACCTTACTCCAACTTTTACAATGAAAGGACGAAAGAGCTTCCAAATTTCTCTTACCGAAGTCAGAATGTTCTCAATCCTACCCCACCGCCACCTCAGCAACAAGGTTCCTCTTATGTGATTCCTCATAATCGCAATTCTCAAGGAAATTATAACTGTTCCAATCAAGGAGGCCATAACTTTCAACAAGCTCCACATCCACCACCTCCAAGTAATGATATGGCGGAACTGAAAGCCATTTTGCAGCAAAGTCTTATGATCCAACAAAAGCAAGATGCTCAGATCTTTCAATTGATAGCTCATAACAAAATGGTTGACACTCAAATTGCCCAATTGGCAATTCAAAATCCACATAAACAACCGGGTAATCTTCCTCCTCAAGGACACCCTCCACATGAACAAGCCAATGCTATCACCTTGAGAAGTGGAACCCATTACAAAAGCCATGAAATGATAGGGGATGAAACCAATGAAAGCTTGGAAGTTGCTGGTCAAAGTTTGAAAAACAGCGAAAAAGGAGCTGAAAATAAGGTTGCTCGATCGAATAGCACCCCGTTGCTCGATCGAGCAACCTTTGAAATTCCTGAAAATTCTGCTCGAAAAGTTCCTGTTCCGAAAAACTCGATCGAGCAAGCCCTCTGCTCGATCGAGCAACCCCTGCTCAGGATGATAAGTCTTCTAATTCATCTTTCAAAGCCAAAGAAGCCGAGCCAATTGCCATTGCACTTCCCTTTCCGCACCGCCAACATAAATCCAAGCTTGATAAACAGTTTGGGAGGTTTATGAAAGTGGTCAAGAATTTGCAAGTGAGTGTTCCTTTTACTGAGTTGATCACTCAAGTGCCGGCTTATGCAAAGTTTATGAAGGACATCTTGACAAGGAAGCGATCCTTTAATGAAGTGGAGACTGTTGCATTTACTGAGGAATGCAGTGCTGTGTTGCAATCCAGATCACCACCTAAGCTCAAGGATCCAGGGAGTTTTTCTATTCCTTGTAATATAGGTTGCTTAGCTATAGATAAAGCTCTTTGTGATCTAGGGGCTAGTGTTAGTGTTATGCCATTTTCTATATGCAAAAAGTTAAATATGGGTCAACTTACTGTTACAAACATGACCTTACAAATGGTTGACCGTTCTATTAAACACCCTTTAGGGATTTTAGAAGACGTACCGGTTAGAGTAGGGAAGTTTTTCATAGCAGTTGACTTTGTTGTCTTAGATATGGCTGAGGACACCCAAATTCCTATCATCTTGGGACGACCATTCCTCCATACTGCGGGGGCGGTTATAGAGGTTAATAATGGGAGACTTACACTAACAATGGGGGATGACACAATCACTTTCAACTTGGATAATGCAATGAAACACCCCATGTTAGAAGGGACATGTCATAGAGTCGATATTGTGGATTTATCTATTGATGACTGTCTTTCTTTGTGTTTGAATAGGGATCCTCTGGAGATCGCCTTAATTTCCAGCACTGCTGAAGCTGGAAGCTCACGGAGTGAAGAAGTAGTTGAGATGGAAAAACTGCTCACAAGAGAGGACTGCAAGTTACAATAGGTTTATAGCTTAGGTAACCCCCCTAAGGTTACCGAGGTAAAGAAACCTGAACTTAAACCCCTCCCCTCTCATCTTAAGTATGTTTTTCTTGATTCCCATGAGATGAATCCTGTAATTGTCAGTGCTAGCCTATCTGAAAGCCAATTTACTGATTTGTTGGTGGTTTTAAAAAGACATAAAAAGGCTATAGGTTATAGCATTGACGATTTACAAGGTATTAGTCCTGACTTTTGTATGCACCGTATCCACTTATAAGAAGACCATAAACCTTGTAGGCAGGGTCAGCGTCGTTTGAACCCCACTATGCAAGAGGTAGTTAGAAAAGAGGTGCAGAAATTGTTAGATGCCGAAATCATATATGCTATTTCGGATTCCAAGTGGGTTAGTCCTGTTTAGGTAGTCCCTAAGAAGGGAGGGACTACGGTCGTCACTAATGAGAAAAACGAGTTCATATCTACTAGACTAGTGACAGGGTGGAGGATGTGTATTGATTATAGGAGGCTGAATGTAGCCACTAGGAAAGACCACTTCCTTCTTCCATATATTGACCAAATGTTAGAGCGTCTAGCGTGTCATAAATATTTTTGTTATCTAGACGGCTACTCGGGATTCTTTCAGATCCCCATTCATCCTGACGATCAGGAAAAGACTACCTTCACATGCTCTTATGGTGTCTTTGCTTACCGAAGAATGCCTTTTGAGTTATGTAATGCCCCCGCCACCTTTCAACGTTGTATGATGGCTATTTTTTCTGATTATATCGAGTCTATTATGGAGGTCTTTACGGATGACTTTAGTGTTTATGTGACCGATTTTGATAGTTGTTTAGCTAATCTAACTAAGGTATTACAACGTTGTGAGAAAAGCAATCTTGTGTTAAACTGGGAAAAGTGCCACTTCATGGTAACTGAAGGGGTGGTACTTGGTCATTTGGTGTCTGGACGAGGCATCCAAGTGGATAAAGCTAAAGTGGAAGTGGTTGAGCAATTACCGTACCCGGTGAATGTTAAAAGTGTTAGAAGTTTCCTTGGTCATGCGGGGTTCTATCGCCGTTTTATTAAGGATTTTTCGAAGATTGCTCAACCAATGACTAAGCTTCTCCATAAGGATGCCCTGTTTGTGTTTACTGATGAGTGTGTTAAGTCTTTAGACAGGATTAAACAAGCTTAAATTTCAGCTCCTATTATCCAGTCTCCTGATTGGACATTGCCGTTTGAGATAATGTGTGATGGTAGTGACTATGCAGTTGGGGCTGTTTTGGGGCAAAGGAAGGATAAGGTGCTACATGCAATTTAATATGCCATTAAGACTTTGGATGATGCGCAAGTTCACTATGCTACCACTAAGAAAGAGTTACTTGCGGTTGTCTTTGCTTTGGATAAGTTTAGAGCCTATCTTGTGGGTTCTAAGGTGATAGTCTACACTGATCATGCAGCACTAAAGTACTTCTTGGCTAAGAAGGAAGCCAAACCTCGGCTTATTCGTTGGATCTTGTTATTACAAGAATTTGATTTGGAGATCCGGGATAAGTCAGGTGCGGAGAATGTGGTTGCTGACCATTTGTCTCGTTTAAGGTTTGAAGGGGGCGATTCGATCCCCATTGATGATTCGTTTGCTGATGATCATCTTCTTGCCATTACCATGGAAACTTCGTGGTTTGCCGATTATGCCAACTTTTTGGTTGGGGGAATTATGCCTCCGGATCAATCCTATCAGCAAAAGAAGAGGTTTCAATCGATGTCAAGAGGTATTTTTGGGATGATCCTTATGTATTCTGGGAATGTGCCGACGACATTTATCGACGATGTATTCCAGAAGGTGAGTTACATGCCATCCTTTCTCATTGTCACTCTTCTTCATATGGCGGTCATCATGGTGCCTCAAGGACGTTTTCTAAGGTTATGCAATCGGGTTTTTGTTGGCCAACTATTCTCAAGGATGCTACTACATTTGTCCGTTCTTGTGACGCGTGTCAACGGACGGGTAATATTTCGCAAAGGCATGAGATGCCTCAAACGGGTATTTTGTAAGTTGAGATATTCGATGTTTGGGGTATTGACTACCAAGGGCCATTCCCATCTTTCCATGGTAATCAGTATATTCTAGTAGCAGTAGACTATGTCTCCAAATGGGTGGAAGCCATTGCCACTCCCACTTGCGAAGCCAAAGCGGTTGTTAAACTGTTTCAGAAGATCATTTTCCCACGCTTTGAGGTTCCTCGTGCTCTCATTAGCGATGGAGGAAAGCATTTTAATGAATGTCATCTTAACTCTTTATTGAAGAAATATGGCGTTACACATCGTCGGGGGTTAAGTTATCATCCGTAAACAAGTGGCCAGGTGGAGGTTTCTAATAGGGAGATTAAGTCTATCCTTGAGAAAGTCGTGAGTAAATCCAGGAAGGATTGGAGTCGTAAGCTCGATGACATCTTATGGGCTTATAGAACGGCTTTTAAGACTCCAATCGGTTCTTCTCCATACCGGTTAGTCTATGGCAAGGCGTGTCATCTACCGGTTGAACTTGAGTATAAGGCTATGTGTACCATAAAAGAGCTTAATATGGATCCCTCACTGGCGGGTGAGAAACGACTTATGCAATTGAACGAGCTTGATGAGTTTCGATTGCATGCCTATGATAGTGCTCAGGTTTACAAAGAGAAGACCAAGAAATGGCATGACAAGCATATCCTGCAGCGGGAATTTAAAATTGGTGATAAAGTATTATTATTTAACTCCCGTTTGCGTTTGTTTCCAGGTAAACTCAAGTCCAGATGGTCGGGACCATTCACAGTTACCGAGGTGAACAAGTTTGGGTCGGTTACACTACAAACCGACAAGGGTGAGATTTTCAAAGTCAATGGTCAACGCTTGAAGATCTATTACGATGTAGCATTTATAGGAGTGATAGAGGCCGTCGACCTTTTCACTCTTGATAAATCACCATGACTTTGAGGTAACACGGTCGTGCAGGACCGATATAAACCAGCGCTAACCGGGAGGCAACCCGGCATTTACTTGTACGTCCTTTGTAAATTTTATTTCGATTAGCTTAATTATTAAATGTTATAGTTTCATTAAATTTAATTTGGATAGTTAATATAGTTATGCTTTATTGAGTGCGGTGAGGGAGCGATCTAACAATGTTATTTAGTGCTTACAGGTAATAAAATTGGAAGTCGCCTTAAGAACGAAAAGAAAGAAAGAACAAAAACAAGAAAAAAGAGGGAAAACTTGCTATTACAGGGATGCTCGATCGAGCAGCATCACCTGCTCGATCGAGTTAGACGTGCATCAAATATATCAGCCAATCGAGCAAAGTTGAAAATGTGGAATTTTTGGGTTGCTCGATCGAGCAGGCTCCCCTTGCTCGATCGAGTCGACCCCGCGCCCCTTAAGCAGGTTTTTCCCCAGATTTCCTTCACTTTCTTCTTATTTCGCCTAACCCTTTCTTTTCCTCACCCCTATTCTCTTTAATTCACTCCTTCAAACTCATTCAAATCATCAATTCATCATCAAGATAGCATCAACAATCATCATTCTACCTATTTTAAGTGCAATTTGTGAAGAAATTGGTGTTTTTGCTCTCTTATCTTGCCCAAAAAGTGATTTAGAGTTTGCTTCTTATTTCTTCAATTTTGTGCTTCTAATTCATTGTTTGTTGCTCTCTTGCTTTGTTCTTTCGTAATTAATCACTCTTGCATTACTAATTGCTCCGTCTTTCTTGCGTTTTAGACTCAAAATTTGATTTTTTTCGAATTAGGGTTTGCTAATTTGTCTTTTTGAGCATATTGTAGTGTTTGTGTGTTTTATTTACTTCAAATAGCCATGTATAGACAAGTAGGAACTAGCAAGCGTCGTAGAGAACCCCGTCTTGTTCGACAACCCGAAATAGAAGCGATTCCTAGTAATCCCACTTACCCTTGGATCGTTTTCAGCACACAGGAACAACATGATCGCTTTGCTATGCTTATGGGTCGTCCTATGGACCCTACTCGTTGTGTGTGCCCCACCGTTCTCCGTGCCCTCGGTTTTGGTAATGCTTTATTTGATATGTTTGACCGAATTGGGTTCGGTGAGCTATATTCTCTCAATGAACTTTCGTATCGACCACTGACCCTTGAATTTTTCAGTTCCTATGATTGGGACGAGACAAATAAACGTGTGTCTTTTCGATTGCTCAATAGGGATTTTGTGTTGTCGTATGCTGAATTGGCTAATCATTTGGGTCTTTCTGTTGGTGACGATGATGCATTTGTTGCTATTCCTTCCGGCTTTCAAGCCGTTGATTATTTTACTCTCTTTACTGGTCTTCCTGATGCGCGTGTTAATGCTATGGCGGTCAATGATGTGCAGCATCCTTGTCTAAGGTTGTTTTTGCGTTTCTTTAGCCTCCTTTTGTTTGCTAGGAAGGACCTCAGTAAATTAAATTCTCATGAGGTTTTATTACTTGCATCTACCCTCAACCCCAAGCATGAGAATGATTTTTATTTCCACTCGGTCGGTTTGGTGTGCTATGCTTTCTGGAGGGTCAATTCCCCCACCCAACATTCTTTAGATTGTGGTGCCTTAGTCACTAGGTTGGCTAGGCGACTTGCAGGGTTTGGGGGAGACCGTCGTTACACACCAATGACCCCGATTCATGCTCCTAGAGTAGACGAGGAGTACTTACGCCACACACTTTGCTGGATTAACGTGTTAGGTAACGCTAGATTTCAGTGGCGAGTACGGGGGTCCCAGTGGATAGCTCTTCCCGACAGGGATAACCATCTACCTTCTACAGAGCGGTTACCCACCCATGATCCTAAGACTGGCCCTACCCCTCCCCCTCGTTCTTATGTGGTTCCACCTGAGATTATTTTTACTTTGGCCGAGAACCGTCGACCTCGTCGGCGGATCACCCCATCTTCTTCTGCTCAAACTACCACCACCCCGGCTCCACACTCTGCACCCACCCTAACTCCGTACCCTTACCCTCCACCTGCTTATACTTATGATCCAGCTTTGGAGAGGGAGATTAGGATTCACCAAGGCATTAACAATGACTTGGAGATGAGGGGACTTTGGGAGAACCTTATGCGGACGGATCTGAATGCTACTGCTGGTTGGACTCCGCCGAGCTACTACCGAGGTCCGGGTGACGAGAGTGGTGTGTTCCATAATTATGGGGTGACTCCTCAGCAGTTTTCCTAGGAGTTCAGTCACGATTATGGTTGCCTGGGTCGTTCTTGGTATACTCCTATCCGACCGGATGCTCCAGTCGGTGGGTTTGGTGAGCCATTTAGGGCCTCTTCTTCTGGTGCTGCTCAGAGGGGTGATGATGATGATGATGATGATGATGGTGACCAGGAGCAGTAGTGACAGCTGGTTTATAAGCATTTATTTAGTCACGTTTTTACCTCATTTTCGTCCCCATTTTGGTCTTTAATTGCATTTTATTTCCCGATTTCCCGCGCTATGAATATCGATCTCAATTTGCAGGAATTAAGGCGGAAATGAGGAAATCGGTGCATAAAGACCTTACATGAGTCGGGATTCGAAGATTTGATGAAAAATGAAGAATTGAGTAGTCAGGTGGTGCTGGCCGGTCCCCAGACCGGCGGCCGGTCGACCGGCCCAGACCTCGACTCCACATATGAAGAAGTTGAGAAAGTGAAGGAATTTGTCAAGTGATGTTCCAGGCCGGTGGGGGACCGGCGGCCGGTCGACCGGCCCAGACCCCCATTTTCCCATACTTAGAAGATTTTGAGATTTTTGAAGGCAAAGGTCCTGGAGTCACTGATGTGTTCCAGGCCGGTCAGAAGCCCGGCGGCCGGTCGACCGGCCGGGAACACAAGACTGAAAAATTCGCCTCTTCTTCTAATTTCTTCCTTAATTTCGAGATACCTATATATACCCCCCCTTATTATTTTGTAAGCAGTTTTTTTGACATTCCTTTTAGCACGAAACCCTAGAAATTTGTAACCCAAATTAATCCCTAATTACTCTCCTAATATTTCCCTAATCTAGTTTAGTTTCTCATTTTCAAGTTGTTGATTCTAGCATTTCATTTCATTTCTTGGGGTTTGTATTGAAGATTTGGGTGAAGACATTCCCCCATATTCATCAATATAAGTTTTGTTTGGTATTAAATCTCTCACCTTTTTTATTGTTTATGCAATCAATTTCCATTTCTAATTTATAGTTCATCTTTTGATTGTTATCTTTATTCTTCTCATATCATAATGTTGATTGAACTCCCCCTTCCCTTTAGTGCTTTGATTCCCTTTACCATGTGTGAGTAGATTATCCTCTAGGGTTTAGGGGAGCCTAAGGGTGGATCATGTGGGGTATTAGGTTGGTTAATTAGTAAGTTTGTGGTAAATGATTTGGGTATTGCCCATATGAACACCAAGTGTTTGATGAAATGGGTGAACGAAAGTTGCCATTTTATCAAACATGGTTTGATTTTCTCTTAAGCGACGGTGGTAGAGACGATTAGACTAAATGTTTATATGGGTGATTTGAGACAAATGCGATAGCTTTGTTGATGATTATCGATTGTTGAGACATTAGCAATCGATTTTACTCGAATTATTTACCCCTTTCGCTAGTTACCCGACTAACCCATTAAATCCCCCTAAGGTGAACCCTTTACCCTAGCCTTTCCCCTAATTGTTTTCATCTTTATTACTTAGCCATAGCTTGTTTTTCCTAATTTTTAGTTAACTTTCCAATCCGTCATATTTTAGGCTAGAATAGGATTCAATCGAACTAGTAGTTGACCTCCCCCATCCTCGTGGATTTCGACCCCTTTATACTACTTTTATTGGGTTATTTTTGATGCTTGTTTTGACGACAAACCGATCATCACTGGTCACTACACCCGTGTATTGCAGCTAGTTTGGGGGAGGCTATGTCTATAATACAGCTGGTATTATCTATCATTGTACTTTCTTTTATTGTATTTTCTTTTAGTTATTTCTCATTCCCTTTTGTTAGTTGTGTCCTTTAGGTTGCTGTTGTTGGTTGTTATGTGATTGTTGTGTTGTTAGCGTCACACTGAGGACACTGTGACATTTAGGTTTGGGGGAGAGTCTTTCTTTATGTTGTGTGCTTATTTCTTGTTTGAAAGAAAAAAAAACTCATAAAAATTGAAAAATTTACAAAATCCAAAAACATGTTTTTTATTTTATTAGGTCGAGTCTTGGTGAATTGAATAACAATGATGATAATTTGCATTATTTCTGCATTTGAATCCCAAATAAGTTGTCCATGTACATTGTTTTGACTTACTATTTTTGAAAACAAAGTTCATATGACAAGTCTTGACCGTTTTTTACATACCTTATGCTAACTAGATTTGGCAATTTTTGTTGGTAAACCACTTAAAATTCTGAGGTCTATAGAGCTTCCTAGGCCAGGAACATTAATAAACTGGTCTCATTGTTTTTAGGCTTGAGTATGGTACTCCTTGTGGAATGTGTAACATCAAATTGCATAAGTGTGACATTCGTTTCTTGATACTATACGCGTTCGTTTGATAAGTGCATGAGGAAAGGTGGTTCTTTTTGTTCAAATAAGTCTCACATAGCCAAAAAGACTTGATTTATACCCTTATTATTGAGTTCTTTATGTTTAGCCAATTTGAGCCTTTGTAGCCTGTTTCATAACCTATCTAATAGCTACATTCCTAGAATTTGCCTACCTTATCGGGATAGTCGCAGTTGCATGTTTTTCTTATCTACTTGTCTACTATGGTTGGGTCGGGATTTCAAAAAGAATATCAATTGGGTGTAGCAAGTGTGTCATTTATTCCCTTTGTTGAGAAAAGTTGTGAAGCAAAAGAAGAAAAAAAAAGATTTGAAAAAAGAAAAAAAAGAGAGAAAGATATGATTAGAAAAAAAAATGATGAGGAAAAAAGAAAAAAATATGTTGCTTCATTGATTTGTTCAATGGATTATGAAAGGAAATTTACTAGAGTGTAATGCATTTTTCAGAGAGCAATATCGATATCTCTCTTGCGTTGTCAAAGTTTAAGATAATTTCTTTAGTCGGGTTGGTTTGTGTTAGTCTTGTAGATGTGTTTTGGTAAATGTCGCTAAGACTACCGGTCTTAGCCCCACATTCCCATACGTGCCTTGGCACAATCCACTTCTATATCATCACCCATTAGCCTCCCTTTTTGTCCTGATTCATGTACTTTATAGCGAATGCGTATTAGTTGGGGAAATTACTATCACATTAGAATGCATGCATGTTTCATAAGTTGAGTGAGTGTTTCTATTTCTTTCTATCTTTACAAAGCTCACCCTTACATAAACTTATGAGTGCATGAGTGAATCCGCGAGAATCCGACAAATTGAGCCTTGCAAGATTGAAAGGTATTTGGTTTTTGTCTATACTACGGTATCATGTAAAATCTTGGAATATGAGCTGCGTTTTCTACTTTCCCGTGCCTTTGAATTTGTTTTATTGGTACAATTTGGTCAATACTTTGTTATAGATATCGATAGCTTGGGATTTTTATGTGCATTATCATTAGCTTTGAGTTTTTCATTCACCATTTGTATGTTTGTCTTTGTATAGTGTTGAGTGCTTTGCTTAGGGACAAGCAAAGGATTGGTTTGGGGGAGTTTGATGATCATTATTTATATACATATTTTACGCTTCCCTTAGACTCATATAACTCGATTTATCGTCTTTCCTTGCTTATTTATATGCTATTTTAGCTAGAATGTCGATTATGCCGCTTCTGTTATGTTTTAATGCAGATTGGATGCATTTGGAGCTTTTTGAGTAGATATGAAGCATGGCGGAATCGGATCGTAGAAGGTTGGGCGCAAAAATCGAGAAGAAAAGAGAAGAAATAAAGAAACGTTAAGAAACGAGCCAAAAAGAAGGGGTGCTCGATCGAGCAGTCCTACCTTGCTCGACTGAGTCGTGTTGATGGCTGCTCGATCGAGCAGAAGCCTCTTGCTCGATCGAGCAACTTAGTTTTTCGGCGGCTTTTCATATTTTCCTAAACTTTAACCTAATTAATTAGATTTTTGTATTATAAAAAGAAAGCTCGTCTTTCGTAATTAGACATGCTTTTATGCTTTAATATTAGAAAACCTAATTTAGCTTTCTTGCCTCTGGATTTTATTCATCAAAGACGATTGTCTTTAGTTCAACTTGTAATCGGTATTCTTAAATCTTCCTTCGTTATTCAGTTAATTACCTTCTAGTTCTTAATTATTCTTTGTTCATCCTTTCATTATTGTTAAGCATGTTTACTTTAATTATTATTGTTTCTTTCTAGGGTTGAAAGGGGATCTAGGATTGTTAGAAGGGGTAGATTAATTAATTGAATTGCAATTGCATGGTTATCGTTTGATTATCGTTTTAAGTCTAGTTGTTTGATTACTGGCCAGGATTAATTAACTAGTCTCGCAAATTAGGATTAACACCGACCGGGTTAAGACTAAGATAGGCTACGATAATTGAATAGAACTCGCTTAATGATAGCGATCGCATGTTAAATTGTAGATCTAAAGGGCATAACTGAATCGACCGATCTTGTGACCTTAGATAACTTTATTGCATGATAGTTGACTACATCCTTGCCCCTGAACAATAATCCTAGTGAACCAGAGACCCTAGACTTTTAATCTTATTGTTTTCAATCTTTTATTATTAATTGTTATTGCCTATTATTAGTTGTTATTACTATTAGTTGTTATTGTTTGCTATTAGTTTAGAAACCACAACTCAAACCCCGAAATTGTTACTATATATAGAGACAAACCTAGTTTAACAGATTAGAATACTACCGCCTCCCTGTGGATTCGATACCTTGCTTACCGCTGACTATTAGTTAGTAGTGAATTAGGTTTACTTTGATTAAGGAGACGCGACTTTACCCTTACCACTATCTAATCTTCACAAAGATCTTCAGTATACAGATCATCTCTTCATCTTGATCACAAAGACCCTCCATCTTGAGTCTTGTGTTATTTGAAGTAGATCTTGCCTGAATTGTTTCTTCAATGTTATAACCACGGTAGCTATAACTTTGCATAAGAACTTCCAAAGTTATACCTCAAGCTCCTATAACTTTGTCTCGCAGACATCTTCAAAGTTATGCCTTAAGCTCCTATAACTTTGATCTTCTTTCTTATAATTGTTGTTAGCTATGATAAGACTAAAGCACACAATTACATGCATATGATATATTAAGTAAAGCACATTATCAAGTAAACACATGTCATTATCAAAACTATAAAATAGGTCCAACACCTTTGACCCGGCGTGAGTGACATTAGTAAAAATGATAGTGGATTTAGCATTACCCTTAAAGAGAGATTACTGGAAAAAAATATAAAATGTAAAGGGTATCTCTCCATGAGGTGATGTGGATATAGCTTTGACGTGTGGTGGGACGAGTATGTGTATAAAAAAATTATTTACTACGGATGGTGGAGGACTGGAGTTAAGTCTAAAATAACGTGAAGATTAGTCTAGCGTTTTGCGCAACGAGCTATGAAAAGCATTTCGAGTATCACGGCGACTTCTTTTTAACAGCCTAAAAAACGGTGTGAAAATAAAAATTACAACAACGGCATAGCTTAGTCCCAAAATGATTTGGGTCAGTTGACATAAATCATCATGTAAAAGTATTTAAGTCTTCTGATATGGCTCGATGATATACAGAAATTTGTGTAGAAATTTTAAAGTAGAATTTTTTTTAGAATCCTAAAACTAAACAAATACTCCGTAATATATCTAACTGTGAAGTACCGATATAATATCGACGTGTGAGTGTCCTACGAGCAAAGAGTTTACTACTTTATAAACTAAGAGGCTACTCTTTTTACTGTCGATTGATTTTAGAGTGGAACCTCATTGAACTTATGACTTATAAGCGAACTCTCCTTCTTTCATTTGGGTGCGACTCATGCCCGTTTGGATGAGTTAACACTAACAATAATCATGATGGTGAAATCCCTTTTTTCATAGGGTCCTCTCCATCACCCGTGTCACTTTCCTTTCACAACTTAAATATAACGATGCTTCAAAACTCCAACGAATTGGCCTGATGCCGACGCTAGAGTATTGAATGAGAGTTGAGAGGTATACAAACCTAGGGGTGGCAATCGGGTCAGTCGGGTCGGGTTTGGGTCGGGTCATATCGGGTTCTGGTCGTATCGGGTTCAGGTTGTATCGGGTCAGACAACCCTTTCGGGTCGGGTCGGGTCGTTATCGGGTCGGGTCATTTTCGGGTCAAATGATACATCGGTCGGGTCGGGTTTGGGTCGGGTCGTAATCGGGTGCGGTTATTTTTTCGCAATACTTCAATATTTTTCCATTAAATCTAGTTTTAAATTATTATTTGGTTTAATTAATTCATTATTAAGTCAAACATATCAATTTAAACAATAAATCACTTTCATTTTGATCATTATTAAGGTTAATAATTTTCAGGGCGTCAATTTAATCGGGTCAATATCGGGTCGGGTCTGGTCTGGGTCGGATTCGGGTCACTGATTTTCGGGTCGTCAATGGGTCACGGGTCGTCATCGGGTCTGGTCGGTTTCGGGTTGCAGTATTCTCGGGTCGGGTCAGTTTTGCTCGGGTTTCGGGTCGGGTTAGACTTGCCAGCTCTATACAAACCCTATGAGAGGACAACGGCCTAAACCAAAGTAGTGTGTTTAAACCCAGACGCAACAAATAGTATAAAATGAGTATGAGTGAAAGGCTAGTATATGGTTGGCGTAAATGCTGTTTGTTGGTCGATGTTACTTATGGGTTCTTGGCCAACCTTGTATTGTGTGACTATGATTAAAAACATGTGGTTTTGCCAATTTGGGAAATCGGCATCTACCTCTTCACATACTTTCATCTTACCTACACGAAATAGTCATATAAGAGTATCACATTTTCACATCCAATGTCAATGTGATATCAATTCTACACACAATAACACAACGACACAATTTTGAGTGCATAATTGCATATGTATGTATGTGTATTGTGTCATTCACTTTTACTCAAGCTTATCAGTTGTTCATCCTCTAAATCGGAGCCTCACTCGTACATGACAATCATGAAGCTTCTGAAGTCAACACGTACTCCGTCCATTCATAAACAGATTATAACGTAAATTTCTTTAATTTTATCTTTAAAAAATGTTAAAAATTAAGTACTATTATTGTATTTACAAATGTGAATCAAACTAGATCTCGCCCGATCATATTTTTTCTTATACATTACAAGAAATCACGAAAATTCTCTCCGGATCATAAATAGTATTCCCTCTGATCCAGACCAAAGGTAACACTTAATATAAACGGACGAATCACACTGAAGGTAACATACCTTATTTGACCCACAACATTACTAAATTATATTTATTTCATATTTATACAAAATGTTATTACATGGTCCACCTATCAACTGACAATTAAACTCACAATGACATGGATACCTATTTTTTTTTTCCTTTTAGACCTCCTTTTTCCACATTTTTTTAAATACTTAATTTTTCCATATGTTACATTTCGTTTGGATCAGAGGGAGTATCAAATAGTTAAATGATGCATTTGGTTATCTCAATAACTTAGTAAGAGCGTCTCTCCAAAGTTTTTGTGTAATACATAACAACAATCAAACCATTTTTATTAATGGGTTTTATGATTATTATTTTTTGCAACACTAGTAATATGAGACCGTTACACAAGAAAAATGATGATTAAAAATAATATAAAACACAAAAAATTTACCAAAAATCCATAATATATCAGAATGTATAATCCACTTATCGCCTTATTTAGCTGGTTGAGACTTGAGAGTCGTGTGAGTGTTGTGACATCGTCATCTCGCATTCTCAGACTTCTCCGGCTCCATTATATCACAAATTCTCATTTGTGACGGACCGATCCATCGCAAGCTTGCCTTGCCACTTGCCTTGCCTTGCCCTCACAAAGAGCAAGTGGGGTGCAAATGGAGCCCCCACTTGCCTTGCCACTTGTTATTTGTGAGGGGAGTTTGACCCGTCGAAGCTTGCGACGGGTCGATCCAGCACAAACAAGACTTATTGCCATTATATAACCAACAACTACTCACCCCAACCCAGTGATCCACAAACAGTAACCTAATATCCACTACGATTCACTTCCCCTCTCTCTCTCTCTCTCTTTCCTCCACCTCACCGTTACTTTATTTTCACCACCCTATTTTAATTAATTTAATTTAATTCCCTTTTCCTAATTACTTTATTTCCTCAATTTTCTTCCACTTGGCGCCACAAACAATGAAACTAGAAAATTCTACCGATGACGACACGTGTACCTCCGCCGTCACTCCGCCGTCATCCGCCACCGTTACCGTCGCCCTTTCCGGCGGCGTATGCGAAGAGGTGTACTACGTTCCGCCGTTTAATTTCGCAATGGTTGATAACGGTATTTTCCGGTCCGGTTTTCCTGATCTTACTAATTTACCCTTCCTTCAAACCCTAGGCCTTCGATCAGTCATGTAATTCTTCATTTTACTTTTAATTTGATTATCGTAATTGTTGTGATTTTAACGTAATGACTAATTAGTGGCTTATCTTCGAACTAATGGTGAAATTGTGTAGATATTTGTGTCCGGAACCGTATCCGAAACAGATTGCCGAGTTTTTTGAAGCTAATGGAGTTCGTCTCTTTCAGTACGCCATTGAGATGTGCAAGGTTTGCTCTTTCTTTTTTTTCTTTCTAAAATTTTCAGTATTTTTTTGTAATTATGTGCTTTGGACTGATCATTTCAACTAGTCATTTACCTCCTTTGAGTGGCAATTTGGGTTGCAGTGAGAAATTCGTGTTTCGCAAATTCGCAATGAAGACGGACCAGCTAAACACGGGCTAAATGTAGCCATTTTAACGACAAATGTAACCGTGTGAAAACATGTTATAACTTAGAAAATGATGCTCGTAACATTTAGTTTTAAATGAGTTACATTTACCCCGTCATCAGTAAAAGATGAAATGTGACCAAGACTTATCGTTTTTGATTATTGGAGTAAAATATTCTAGAATATTATGAGAATGTGAGAGTAGTTTGCGAGACTGCAAGGGTACACAAACGCTTCTTATATTCATTCCTTGAAATTTTAAGCTATTTTAATCCCACTCTCACGTGTATTTGAGTGGCACGGTTGATTGTCGATTGGCGTTATCACTTCCCGTCTGCATGGTTGTTTGTCTAATATTCATAGATTACATGATTCTGTTGGATGAAGTAAATTATAAAACTGGGAAATCATATGACTCCCTCTGTCCCAGGCAATTGTTTACCTATTTCATTTTTGGGTGTCTTAGTCGATTGTTTACATTTCTATATTGGGAAGGTTTTTTATGTGTAACTTGATCACCCAATGAGGCTATTATCCACTTGTCATTCAATACCACTACCCACAAATGATCCCTTCCCCTCTCTTTGGTCTTTGTGCCAAAAGCAAATGTAAACTATTGACCAGCACGGAGGGAGAATAATATACAGAAACTTAAAGGCTGTGGGTAAAATGCAGCAATGTGAATAGTTAAATGCGACTGCATACTGGTTTAAATGTCTAATGTATAGTCTTTAGATAGATGGAAGATTAGTTGGTCACCTTGTTATTCTGTTTTGGTTGATTAAGTTAAATAATTGTCGACTCAGAAAATGGAAGCTGATATTGAAGCATAGG
Organism: Heliosperma pusillum; assembly: GCA_022085475.1. Lineage (NCBI taxonomy): Eukaryota > Viridiplantae > Streptophyta > Magnoliopsida > Caryophyllales > Caryophyllaceae > Heliosperma > Heliosperma pusillum. The sequence goes on along the minus strand of JAIUZE010004594.1, from coordinate 82,852 downwards.
ACTTAAAATAAACTTAGCCTAACTTCTTTGTTCCATAATTTACGGGAGCCCTTGAGGCGTTGGAGTAATGTTTGTTTCAAATATACGAGCTTGTGTATTGTCAAATCTTAAAAGGTGTGAGCAGGAGGACTCCCATATACTTTGTAAATGTTAGAGTCGTATAATTTGATATTGAAATGATGTATGGTATATTGGTATGGGCCTCAATATTATGGGCATGGTCTTGGTCGGGAAACGAGACAGCGAGACTGGTACCCTGATTTGTAATTTTTTTTCTTTATCGGCAAGCTTCATCTCTGAGCTTATGGATCACGAAAATTGCTGAATAATAGAGAGTTCTGCTTAGCAAAAGATGTTAACTTCTCGAAGTTGCATGTAAGGTATTGGGACTAATGTAAATGGTTCCTTTATGTTCCAATGTTAATTCTGATCTGGTGTCACTCTATGACACCGTGGTTAGTCGAAAATATAATACTTCATTTGGAATATGAACATCTGGTTGCTTGCAGTCGCAGAGCCATGCTGAACTTGTATACTTACTTTTTGAGCTGTGACATGGTATACTTGAAGAGTCAAGAGTCCAATGTCCATGTCTATCATCAAAGGACTTTCAAGTCTTTATAATATTGACTGCAAAATCCTTGGTGTGTTTATACTTCATTGCTCTGGTGTGTTAGCCATGCCTCATATATTCTCTTCTTATCCCCTTTACATCTTGGGTCCAAATTCTTCATCTTTCCTCTTTTTCCCCACCTTAAATCTTTTTCTTTTCCTCTTTTTCCCCACCTTACACCAAATATAACCTATATTGGATTTGTATCCGCATGTCGCGGCAGATGCTTATGAATGGAGACTCGTTTGAATGAATATTTTTCATAACTTGAGTTGACGTGTTTAGTAGGGCAGAGCATGGATCGGATATCCGATCCGAATTCGATTTTCGGATCGGATATCCGATCCGAAAAAACAAAATTTCATTATCCATGATCTGATCCGAAAGTGTCGGATATCCGAAATTTATTATCCGAAATAATCGGATTGGGTATTCGATATCCAACATCTGATCCGAAAAATCCAAAATTTCATATTATTACACATAAGTCAAAACCTAACTTAGTTCATTAGCTTAATTACAAAATTTGTGAATCACAAAATATCAAAATTGATCAGTACAATCAGTAGACAAACAGAAACCCCATCAAATTTTATCTTACATAAAATTAGAAAGACTAGATCTGAATTTTAATACATGAAATAAGGGGAAATAATGAAAACAAATAAATGAGACCACAATTATATCAGCCTGGTGGCGGCGCCGGTGATGGTTGTTGTGTCGTCAGCGGCGTCGGCGCTGCTGTTGGGGTGAAGAGGTAGACGAGTGAAGGAGATGGAGTTTAGGGGAATATGTATCGGTGGTCATTGGTCGACAATGGCCGAGCGGAGCGGTGGTTGCGCTGCATTGTGTAGCGGTGGCGTCGTCGTAAGTGTAGCATAGGTTGTGTGGCCGTCTGGTGTTTCAGTCGTTAGAATTTGTCTGCGCTTGCGCTTGGTGGTTGATGAAGGATTGGAGGGAGTTTAGTTTGTGGTATATAATGGGATAAGGTTTGATACAAATGAATGTACTGGAAAATTTTTGGTGATGGCATGATATGATGAATTGATGATGGCATGATGGCTGAATTGGATATTGATGATGGAAATGAATGGGATAAGGTTTGATGGCATGATATTGGAGAATGGAGATACATGGGCCTCTTACCTTAAATTGTCCCTTAGCCCATTCATTTCAGGAGAAAAAAAACCTTCTAAATTTTGGATCGGATACGGATATCCGAAATTTTGAGAACTGATATCCGTATCCGATCCGATATCCGAATATTTCGGATCGGATATCCATTTTTTCGAATCGGATTCGAATTAGATATCGGATCGGTTCGGATAATCGGATTTTTTGCTCAGCCCGAGTGTTTAGGTGCTTTATGTGTTATGCTTAAAGGAAATTCAAACGATAATATAAAGTGGAAACCGAAGAGAATCTCACAAACAATTGTTTGCTTCCTTTTGTGTTTCCTTTTTACTCGTGGTGTAGTGCACCTCTATGCTGCTTAAAGTTTGCTACTCCATTTCTAATGGTCTGTAAAAGCTTCAACTTGTCCACCACATCCGCAAGATCTCAATGAGCTTCAACTTTTTACCCGGAGTTGCGTAGGCTTGTACTCATTCTTACTGATATACCTCATATGATATCAATGAGCAAGATCTCATGTAATACTCCCTCTATTTCAGTGAAAAAGTCCATTTGACTTTTTCAGCAAGGCCAAAAACGCCAAATGCGATGATCTTTTTCCATTCAGAACGACGTACTATGAGCACAATCGCATGCAGATCTACGATGGCCAGAGTGTAGAAGTTAGACATTAGACTTGCGATTAAGGCTCCAATGTTGTAGACTTGTAGTAGTAAAACAACGGAAACACAATGCTGTGTCAGGTTTAGAACCCTTTATTGTTAAACATGCTCATTTCAACTCATCAGTCTTATAATCATCATTATTTTTTACCTTTGATGTGATTTGGCTGTATGCAGGAGCCTTTTGTTAACATTCCTCCGGATATGATTCGTGAAGCTATGAAGGTTACGCTTGGTAAGTTATTAGAATTCTTGCAATTCTGATTGCTAATCATCTTATTTATTATTACTGTGTGATTCTGAATTCTTACCATCTTTTCCTAAACTTATGTAACAACAGATACAAGAAACCACCCTGTCCTGATACACTGCAAAGGCGGAAAGGTATGTTTTATATCAGCAGTATTATTCTCTTTGTTTACTTAAATTCATTGCATTTGCTTTTGGACCAATATATAGGAAACGAAAACTATTTGAGGGATGATAGGGGACCACAATTTTAGGGAGATGAAAAATATGTGGAAAGGTGGTGAATTGAAATGAATGGAGCAGATGTTTATCTATACTTGTTTTTCGATACTTAGTTGTGTACGGTACTGAACATTTAGTTATATGCAGCATCGAACCGGGTGTCTTGTAGGATGCTTGAGAAAGTTACAAAAATGGTGCCTGTCGTCTATCTTTGACGAGTACCAACGTTTTGCTGGTGTGAAAGCTAGGATATCAGATCAGAGGTTCATAGAGATGTTTGACATATCGAGCTTGAAGAACACCTCGCTTCAATTTTCATGCTCAAAGAAGAGATGATCAAATATATCTACATTTTCGTAAAATTCATAATTTGAAGTTTACCAAGGTTTGTCAAGTACTCAAGTATACAAGTTTCAGTAACAGGTGCTATTTACAAATTGCAATTACTTAGCAGTATAGTACTTGCGTATATTAGGTATCTGCATTTGTTGCTCTAGGAAATGTAACTATAGGTAAAATTGCTTATTTTGTAAAACCCATTGTTCTCTCTAACAATGAAATGCAATGATACGAGCAACCTATTCCATTAAAATGTCGAGTATATTACCAGACTAAGGCAATGTTCGTTTGGATTTAATTTCAGTTCGCTCAGTTCAGTTCAGGTTTTATAGGCTAAGTTCAGTTGATTTTTATTGTTCGCTTTAGTTCAGTATCAGTATTATGATTCAAGTTAAATTTAGTTTACTTGAGATAGTTTTAGCCAAAAGTACGTGGATGGATCCAGGGAAACAAGATCACCCGACCTGATATCTTTCCTACATTGACATCTGGACTTGTTTATTGTCATATCTCGGACAAGTCGGAGAGATCCTAGGCAGAATTCTGACCAATACCTTGCAGACCTGGGTTACTTGTGTTCGACGAGGACATGCTAGTTCCGTTGTCCAGCCACTATGCAAGAAATGACCACCACATTAAACACCAAACCACACTACTAACGGAGTAGTCCTTGTGTTTTTCTTTGCCTAAACACCTTACAAGAACTTTCTCAAGCATGCTTAAGTAAGGACCCTAAAAGAATGGGCCTAGATAAATGCATGTGGGAGGGTAGTACCGAGATTGGGTATCACTTGGTAACGCCCTATCATTATCTATTAAGTTTAGGGATCAATTGTGAAACACTATCTTTTAAAATTAGTTAAGTTGTGAAATATTACCTTGTTTTTTATTTCTTGCAACTCACACCTTTTAAATCTATTTTTTTGCGGAACACTACCCAAAGTGGGCTTTGGCATAAAAAGTCAACTTTCGGTTTCAGATGACCTATTTTGGAACGAGAAATTTAAGAGACTTGTACACAATCTAGAGGTGGCCACAGAGTTGGGTTCAGGCCGACCCAGGGACGGGCATGTCTCGACCCTAAATCGACCTTGCCTATTAATTTTCTTACTCATACTTACCTTTCTTTAACCTCATTGACATTTTTATTTTAGGTCAAGCCGATCGGGTTATTTCAAATTGGGTTATTTTCGTGTGAATAACTAAGAGACAAAAAATACATTTCAATTATTACCTATTTATAAGGTTTGTTTTGATGATTGTTTATTTATTTTAACTTAATAATATTAAATGGCTATTCATATAAGCCATTTCAGCTCGTCAGTTAATATTATGTTTTATCGAGTCATTTTCGAGTTTGGTGGCTTCGAATCAGGTCATTTTGGCTGGGTGAGTTACGGGTTAACATAGCTCGGATCATGTTCGGGTCAATTCGGTTTTCGAGTCACATTCGGGTACTTTTATTCGGGTCACATCTTAATGATTAGGTTAGGGCTGCTACTTGCCCGACTTGGCTTTGTCTCTCGGGTCTACACTTTCCGGACACGATCGACTCGCCCCCGTACGATTCTTGTACTTAGAGCTGTCAAAACTCGACCCGACCCGAAACCGGACCCGCCCGACCCGGTATTTTAGGGTCAAGGACCCGTAAATTTTGACCCGTGACCCGAACCCGAAATGACCCGTTATTTTTAGGGTTGAACCCGACCCAACCCGTTCGACCCGTTGGGTCAAAGATAAATGAAGAATATTATTATAATATTAATATTTTAATATTTGAAGTAATAAATTAAAAAATAATTATTTTAATATTTTAGTTAAAATAATAATTTAAATATTAATTTTATATAACTTTTATAGGATTAAATAATAAAATAATTATTAAAATAATTTTAATTTATAAATTTCTATATATAAATGCGATTAATAAGGATTAAAATATATTATTAATATTAAATATTATTTAATTTTAAAAAGTAACATTTTGTGGCTAAAAAATGATAAAATAAAAGTCGTCTTACACTTTTTCCTGACCCGTATTCTGACCCTAACCCGACCCGAGACCCGTATGCAACCCGACCCGTATTCTGACCCGACCCGTATGACCCGACCCGGGACCCGACCCGCTTGACATGTCTACTTGTACTGTCCGGGCAGGTCAAGGTCCAACAAATCGACCCAACTCGCATTGTGACCCTTAAACCAGTCGTCCTGGCTAACATGCCCCACCTCAAAGGGCTGATTCAAGGTCGAGTTGGGTGAATACAGCCCGCCTCCGGTTCGGCTTGCCAGGTCCCGTGGCCACTTCTAAATTATGTACAAATCTCTTAAATTTCCCGTTCCAAAATAGTTCATTTGTCTGAAGGTTGACTTTTTTTTTTGGCCAAAACTCACTTTGGGTAGTGTTCTGCAAAAAAATAAATAGATTTAAAATGGGTGAGTTTGCAAGAAATAAAAAATAAGGTAGTATTTCACAATTGATCCTAAGTTTAGTTGCATGTTTTCTTTATATGTATCATTAACGATGTAGTAAATAAGGCTATATGAGTCTAATTATTACTATAGAATTACATCTTTTTACTGTCGCCAACAAAAAGAAAAGAAAAAACTATGCCTTGTTTATTCCTATCATTAATGATTTGCTCATCGTATAAAAAATGTCATTGTATGCCATACAACCTTACGTTTTCAAAGTTTTTAAGATGTTTCCACAATTCCACCCTTAATTAAGTTTTTGTGGAGATTTTACTTTATTTGACTGTTATATATTTATATTCGGTCAAGTTTGGCTTATACTTAAATGTATGATTTTTAAAATGACCTATTCGACCCAAAAAAAAAAAAAAGTCATTCGGTTTTCCCTCCTGTTTTGGTGGGAAACACGTTGTCTTTGTTGTTAAATATGTCCCGTTAACGTCGTTATTCAACGCGTAAGTGAATATCAAGTTTGATAAAATTACGTTTATTCTCAAACTTAATATGAGTCTTAACAACACTAAAATATTACTTCGTATTATTTTATCCTAAAGATTTAAGACAGACTCATTTACTTCACGAGTAACATATTATTATTTTACGGAAAACTTCACCTTACGACTACGATTCTTTTAGAACTCTCTTTGACTACAACAAGTTCAAATTAATTTATGGAGATCTTGCTGATAGGCGAACAGTCCAACGTAACAATAAGACCATTGATTCAAAGTTATATGCTCGTCATGTACAATCACATGATTCTATACATGTCAGATTCTGACCTGACCAAAAACCAAACCACACGATCGTTTTTACAGAATTTCAGGGTCAAAGACCCCAAAAATCTCAACTTGCATTAAATTAGGGTTAAAATATGTCCTGTTGAGACAAAAAATAAAGAATTTTATTAAAAATATTACTATTAATACATAATAATTAATTTTAGTACTTTAAATTACAAAAACAATAAAAAATTAATATAGCTTTTCTAACTTTAATAATAAAATAATTATCAAAATAACTTTTTTTTATATAATTATGTGAATATAAAAGATTTAATCATCTAATATGATTAAAATATTAATCTTAAATATGCCTTAATTTTTTAAAAAGTATATTTCTTTTTGTTTTAAAAATGATAAAAAAAAAGGCGTTAGTAACTATTTTTCGACCCGTAGTCTTACCCTAATCCGATTCGTAATTAACCAGGCTAGTATTCGACCCAATCCGTATTCTAACCCGACCCAATATCCTACCAACCCACCCGTTTGACAGAATTCACATCGCATTAGGTTCATTGCATCCAACGGTGAAGCAATTTGCTTTGGAAAAAGTTGAGCCCATGGCTTGAAGCAAATACCCAAATAACTTTTTCTAGGGTTTCTCTTTTACGGAGTTTATCTCATAAACCCCATCCTCAAATACCACTCCCTTCTCTCTAGAAACTTCATCGAGGTTTTCTGGGAATTTCCTTGATCAATTTATCATCAATTCCCCCTTCAAACATTCACAGATGATAATCAATCAATGAGTTAATCCCATTTTTGGCAGTAAAGTTTTGAACTTTCATCATTTGTAAGTGTACTTTCTTAATTTTTTCAATTTTTACAATTACCCATTTGTTAAATCTTTAGAAAGATTGCACCTTTATATTGAAATTGTGATTATTTCAGTAATTATTTTTGTGGGTCAATCATATTTTGGTGTTTTGGTTGGGATAAAACTGTAATTCTACATGGGTAAGTCAGGTGGAAAGAAAAAGAAGGGAGGTGTATCAAATGATGGTAAAACTGTTAATAATGGTGGGGTAAATTTGAATTCAGCAGTGTTTTTGAAAAGAGCAAATGAATTGAAAGATGCAGGAAATAAGAGATTTCAGTCAAAAGATTATGTGGGTGCATTTGAACAGTATGAAAATGCAATTAAGCTTATTCCTAAGACTCACCCTGAGAGGGCTGTGTTTCACAGCAATAAGGCTGCCTGTCTGATGCAAATGAGACCTATTGACTATGAGAGTGTCGTTTCGGAGTGTACTTTGGCTCTTCAGGTTCAGCCGCTCTTTATTCGTGCCCTTCTTCGTAGGGCACGTGCTTATGAGGCTTTAGGAAGGTATGATATGGCAATGGCTGATGTTCAGGCTCTTTTGAGCTCTGAACCTAATCACGAGGATGGTTTAGCGTATGATCGTAGGCTTAGGATGACGCTTGGGCCTCGTCAGGAGGCTCAGCAGGATTTGCAGAGTCGCCCGTCTCCTGCGGCTCTTGGAGCTTCTGCTGTCAGAGGTGCACCTATTGGTGGTCTTGGGTCGTGTTTGCCTGCCCGTCCTGTGGCTAAGAAAGGTGCTGGTTCTGTTGGTGGGAACAATGGTGCCCCGAATGTGAAGAGTGAAAAGCCACAGTCTGGTGTAGTGGCTGAAAATGGACCTGATGTTAAAACACAGATGCCTAAAGTTGTTTTGAAACCCGCCAGTGGTTCTTCCAAGGTTATTGAGAAATCTTCGAAGGACGGCAAAATGGACCATTCAGTTTCGTCTTTTACTTCTTTATCTGCTCATAGGCCTTCGTCACAAGCTACAATTCAATGGAGGCAGCTGAAGCTTGTTTATGATCATGATATAAGACTAGCTCAGATGCCTGTAAATTGTAGCTTCAAGGTTCTTAGGGAGACAGTTGGGAAAAGATTTCCATCGTCCAAATCTGTGTTAATTAAGTATAAGGATAATGATGGCGATTTGGTGACGATAACTTGTACCCCTGAGCTTAAGTTAGCTGAAGCTTGTGTGGATAGCCTCTTGCCAAAAGATCCAGAGAGCGAGAAGGTTGATGCTGTGGGGATGTTAAGGTTGCATATTGTGGAAGTGAGTCCTGAGCAAGAACCACCTATTGTAGAAGAAGAGGAGATACTTATTGAGACTGAGGAGGCTAAGATAGATGGGAGTGAATCTGCTTCTTCTTTAGGAGATTCTGGTGTGGATTCCAACGAGGCTGAGGTGGAAAAGACGGATGACAAAACTTCAAAGGAAATGCCAAAACAGAAAAAAGACCCGTTGGAGGAAGCTGAGTGCAAGGAAGTAGAGATGGATGACTGGTTATTTGAGTTTGCACAGCTTTTCCGAAACAATGTTGGCATTGACCCTGATGCTCACATTGACTTGCATGAAATTGGAATGGAGCTATGCTCGGAAGCTCTCGAAGAGACAGTGACTAGTGAAGAAGCACAGCTTCTCTTTGACAAGGCTGCACTGAAGTTTCAGGAGGTGGCTGCCTTAGCCTTCTTCAATTGGGGAAACGTGCACATGTGTGCGGCAAGAAAACGGATCCCTGTTGATGAGAATGCCTCTCAGGAGGTCAAGGCTGCTCAGCTTCTGAAAGCATATCACTGGGTTAATGAAAACTATTCTTTAGCAAGGGAGAAATATGAGCAAGCCCTCTCAATCAAGCCCGACTTTTATGAGGGTTTACTGGCAATGGGTCAACAACAATTCGAGATGGCAAAGCTGCATTGGTCTTATGTCCTGGCTAAAAAGGAGGATCTTTCAGGCTGGGATTCTTCTGAGATATTTAAACTTTTTGACAGTGCGGAGGAGAAAATGAAGGGTGCTACTCAAATGTGGGAGAAGTTGGAGGAGCAAAGAGCCAATGAACTGAAAGACCCGAACTCGAATAAGGTGGAAGAGTTGCTGAAGAGAAGGAAGAAACCTGGAAATGATGGTGAATCTTCGGCTAGGGTTCCTGGTGAGCCTACTCCAGAGGAGCTGGCTGAACAAGCAGCTGTGATGAGATCACAGATACATCTTTTCTGGGGTAATATGCTATTTGAGCGCTCTCAAATCGAGTTTAGATTGAAAATCGATGGTTGGAAAAAGAATCTCGATGCTGCTGTTGAACGTTTTAAATTAGCAGGAGCTTCAGAAGCCGATATTTCTACTGTTACTAGCAACCATTGCTCCAATGCAGATCTTGCTGGAGGAGAGGAAAAGAAAACAGATACTGTACCTCCAGTGGAACCTACTGAAATTGGTGCCTAGATTGTAACGCATTTATCCATGAAAAGACTATGCGCTTACAGAATTTTGTGGCACTTCAGATTCTCATCGAAAGCACAAGTATGCATGTATCTCCAATTGATCAAAGTGTTGCGTTCGTAGATTTTGCAACCAACTGATACAAAATCTGGTGAAAAGAAAACAATGGTCTTGTACTCAACACGATTGTGATTTGTTACACCGAGAGACTGTTCTCAAGAAAAACTGTGTATTTGATGATGCATTTTGATTTTCTTACAAGGGAAAGGAACCTAGATTGATCCTCTGGGTTAGGACCAACCTATCGTATCCTAGATTTAGTCAAATGTAGCACTTTTGTTGTCCTTTGAATCTCGAGTTTTAATTTATACAATTTTATCTTCTCTCACACGTGCAATCTGCCAAGTCTAATTATTGTGTATTTGTGTGGCAAATTGTTCACATCTGCATTTTCTACCATCTATTGAAACCTTATGTTAAGGTTTCTTGCATTTGGAGCACATTTGCCCAGTTGCGGCATTTGGTGCAATAGGTGCCCTACATTGCATTACTTCTACAAATTTTAGGTGTCACTTGAGGTAAGATCGAGCCAATGGATGCTTTCATTGCTTATTATTTTTAGTAAAAGTTCAAGTGCAATATTTGTTGATGCATTTTTTAATTTGTGCTTCTTCGGGCAACATCTTGTAATATATGGCATCGAACAGGCGCTTGAATATGTCAATTTTGCGTTTTCTTCCTTTATTTTTCAAGTTGCCTCCTTACATTCCTAATTATTAATATTCTTTCTTAAATCCACAAGTCACGTATCTTATATCAGATGGATTCAGAACGGTGTACTGCTGCTCCTTTTCTGGTTTCATAGTAGAGTTTCATTGAGATCAAGAAAGGGATTTCCATGAGAACTTTAATAACAGATAGTCTCCGAGGACATCAAACATTTGAGAAGCCTTAGCAAGAAACATAAGCTTGCTCATTTCTGAAGTGAATCCATTGGGGTTCAACTGTGATTATATTGTCTGTCATCTTATGACATCTCGTTTGCTAAACTTTTCGGTATCCAGGTATATAATAGCACTAGTGTTGCTCTATAGGAAAGAACTGATTATTTTTCAGTCTATACACTGAGCTGTGATAGGATTGAAGAAACCAATTTCAAGGTTCGGGGTAAACTTTGTGACTTTACGCTTTAAATTTGCTTTCTTGCAGGAGTGCTTCTAAGGTTTAAGTTGAAAGCTGCCAAAAATCCCAAAATTGATAAAACTTACGAGACTGGATGAAGGTAATTTCAGCAATACTCCGTACTATTTTACATACTACTTTGAATCCCTGTTTTCTTCTTTAGTTTAAGGTTAATATAATCAAGGAACATATTTGTTTCCTTCATGCTGATATGTTTTTTTGACACCGGAAAGATAAACAAGTTAGGAACTTTATGTCATTTAGTTGATGCCCACTTTTCTTTCCATCATGCTTTTGCTTAAGATATAGCTAGGCTAGCATTAAACCAGACATGTTATCTGTATTATAATGATTTAGTCAATATCGGAGGGACATTAAGAGTGTGCTTTAACTAAGCAAACTGCTCAGGTTGTCGATGATTGCAGGAATTGTTTATTCTAGTTTTGGTATTTGTTTATTCTTATGATCCTTAAATCACTTTGAATTATATATTACATTCCAGATTATGTTTGATACCTTCTCTTAAACCCAGCCTATAGGAACATTAAACAGTATTTTAAAGCAATAAAGTATCAGATTCTTGCTTTTCAAGGTATTAAAGTATTGTGAAGTTGTGAACTTGATTTAGCCACCATGATCTCTAATCTTTAACTACTTGGTGACGAGTGATAGTTTAGTCACTACGAAGAGATTATCTTTATGGTGGAATGTAATGATCCCTCACTTGAGTCGATCACAGCTAATCTGGTAGAACTCAAGAGGGATTAGCGGGATGTTGACCCATCCAATTTAATCTTTCATTTTCTATAAATTTATTTTTGCACATAATTAACACGACTCTATTGACTATTGTGGACTTTGGTACCTGTAAAATTAGCACACAAGATGTTAGATCTGTGTGAATTTGACAATATGGATATTGTTGTGCTGTATTTGCATTGGTATCGGTTGGTAGGTTAACCTACTGACTTGGTTAAGATGACAATGCTACTTAAATAACTATAAACTAATGCGAGAGTGTTTCATATATAGAAATTGCAATATATATTATTGGATAATAAGCGGGGCAAATGAATTAGTCTCAGAAAAATATAGTGCGGGATCAACTCGGTTGAGAATCTGTGATAGTTTATTTGTTAAATATTGGATTTAGTTTTTATCCTGACATCGGCCCTCCCTGCCTGATATTTGTCGGTGGGCCGGCCGGTATACAAAATATGGTAGCGGTATTAGCCATTCGGCAACCTTCAGAACAAAGCGATCCGTGTGTTACGGCCCATATTTAATGAATGACCCCAAAACTGCCTGATCTGGCAACAGGCAAGGTTTGAATCTTTAAAGTGTATCTACTTCAGGTAAGTGGGGTGTAAACTATCAATTCTGCTTTTGATTTACCAAATGTAAAACGAAAACAATCTCATTACTATATGAAGCTGTACATACTCTTTAGTGGATCTACAACCGTCTTTTTGGCAATAAAACTAAATATTTAATGCTTTTATCTCGTTTTGGTATTCGAAGGAAAAATTTAATGTCCAAAATTTTCCTCATCAGTCACATATGTCAATAGGAAGTGGTTAATTCTGTGACTTATTGTTGCTATCATTTGGTTATTAATTTGGACTGATAAGAACACCCTGGTATACAGTGTTACATCCTCTCTATCAAGGACCACAAGAACAATCAAACAGGATTTTTTCATCTATCTGAACCAGTATAATGAATGTGACATTATTGTACAACTGTATCTGTATGGTTAGTGGGAATGACATTCATGCCCCGAACTCTGAATCTTGATTGATTGAAAACCCTTGTGTTAGCAAAACATAGAGTCTGTTCTGAGTGACCTTTGATGAAAATTGCGTCGAGAACTACATTAAGGGACTGATACTTTACCAAGTCATTTTACTTTTTTTTCCAGCATAATCCAGAACTAAAGCGTGATGACTTACGAGTCATGCGCTCCATCGGAAATATAATTAACAAAAGGGAATAACCCTTTTTAGATTTTTTTAGACTCAATTGGAAATATAATAAACTAAAGGGAATAACCCTTTTTGGATTTTTGTTTTTTTTTTGTTTTGTTTTACATAGTCAGTATACAAGTTATATATTTTTTTTGTTGCAGCTGTATGAAAAGGTAAATTGTACTGTATCAACTTGGAAGGAATAGGATTCTCTTTGCTCATTGCTGAGGAAATATACAGTAGATGATTAACACAAGTGAGATCACACCAAACAAGGTAACAAATATTCTCTATCATTTCCTTTACTTTTTTCACCCCTTTTTGTAATACAACTTAAAGAGGTACAAGCAACATGTTTTTCTTTAAGAAGTCTCTTTCATAATCATGCATTAACACTGTTTTCCGAGTTAAGAAAGCGATTAGGTGAATATTTAAATGCTTATACTGTGAAGTTTTATCATTAAAACACATAATTTCGGCTCACTTTTTACATAAGCTAAAATACTTGAAAGAAAGAAGCTTTTATTAACCAAACAGAAACTTTGAAGACATCAAATGTTCTGTTTAGTCTGACACACTAAGAATACCAACATATGTCGACATAAGTGAACTCTGACCCTTAATAATTATTACTGTAATAAGGAAACACATTACTTATTTACTTAATAGTTATTAATAAGATTAAGCAGTTGATATTGGACCGATGTTGAGTGTGCTTTCCATTGCCTTCATTGCCTCAAACCTGGGCTCTTTCTCCTGGAACTTAACCTTTATGTAGAGATTCATGTAGTCCTCGAACACGAATTTTGGGTATGTTGTACTGTTCTCCTGCTTGTTCAGGAGTTCAGGAGCCGGGTAAATCACGGCGTCACTGCCAGGGTTGTAGAATGATGCTATGGACATCCTGTTACCATCTGTCTGTGCTATCACCCGGTGCATTACACTCTTGTACTTCCCATTAGTAATAACCTAATAATGTCACGAAGGCGAACGATTTCATCAGTCTAATTAATTGTAAATGAAAATAACTAACATTACCCTAGAACTGATATCTAAGTGAAAAACAGTCTCTTTCTGAGTGACCAATAGTAAATACGGTTTCCAAGTGATCCATTATATAGCTGCCTCGAGAATATTACGAGTAAGATTATACCTCAAGTTGATCACCCAAGTTGACAACTATAGAGTGTTTCATAGGTGGAACATCAACCCATTCTCCATTTTTGAGAAGCTGCAGCCCACTGACCTTGTCATCTTGGAACAATAGAACGATGCCACCGGCGTCGGTGTGGGCCCTAAGGCCTTTGATAAGGTTGGGCATGGGGCATGGTGGGTAGTTGCTAACCTTGGTGCCGAAAGTTGGCCCATTTTTCCCATGGAAGGCCTTCTTAAGGTAGCCTTTCTCAATGCCGAGATTCTCGCAGAGCAAGTCAAGGAGTTGTTCTGATAACTTCTCTATTTCTGCGGCAAAGACCTTCATAACCGTCCTGTCATTTTACTACTTGTGTGAGTACATATTGTACGTGAGTTTTATATGAGACGGTTTCAAATACGAGATATGAGACTAGTTCTGAAACCGTCTTCTACAAGGTTTGTGCTTCTTGTAAGGATTACTATGTAAGAGTATGTGATTGTTACCGATATTCGTCTTCAAGATCAGGGATCTCGGATATGTTGGAGGTGGGGCGATGTCGGAGATGGAAGGTGCTCTCCCAGTCAATGTCATTGACCTCAGATTGAGCAGCCACTAAACCTTTGCTCTCGACCATCTCCTTGAACTTTTGTTCCATAGTTTTCTTGTAATGCTGTTTTGTCATCCTCTCCACAGTATCCATAAGTTCATGAGATATAGTATGGTTCACCACCTAGATTAGTCGTACCCGATAAGAAATACATAAATATATATGTCATTACTACTCGAGTTAAGGAAATATGGGTTAATCTCTATTAGGTAAGACTGAATTATCCACATCGTTCAGGTTTATGAAGTATAGTTTAAATTTGTTGTCGTATCATTCCAATTTTATCAGATGTCATATATAAACTACGACTTCTACTAGTTTAACCTTTTAGACGTCAAAGAGGGTCTTATTCTTTTCTGTCGACATTAATATATATAGTTGTTAACAAGCGAGCATCGTAAAATATAAAGTGTTTTTTTTCCATTATTTGTTAGTAAATGGACCTATAGATTACCTCAAAAAATCCCCAATTCTCACAAGCATCCTTGATTTTCTCCATAATGACATTCCTTTGTTCACCATTGAGCTTCTCCATATCAACAATGGGAAAGTTCTCCATATTTTCAAACTTGTCTCTTTTCTTTTGAGTATTTTCTTAGTTGGCTTTAATGCTATGTTATACTTGCTTTGAAATTATGGATATGTTAGGATGTTAGTGGCCTCTATTTATAGGCCATTGTGGGATGTACGAATACTATGCCGTATGTAATGTTAAAGTTCAAATGATTTGGAAAATAAGCCTTGTAAAGATTGTAACCACGGGTCTTCTGAAATACGGTCTCTTAATTATTCATCTTAAATGGTACTTCCGTCTTAGATGTGAATTTGTGATTGAATTTGTTAACTCATAATCCAATGAGACGCGGATCATTAATGTGAGCAAATCCACTAGGGTTACTTCTTACTCGCTTTTGTACGTTTGTTATTGATTTGGCTAAATGTACTATATTTAGACCACTTCTGGTTTGATGACTAGATTTACTCTTCTTTTACTCTTAGAAAACTGGGATAAACTACAAGATGAGTATTAAAAATTAGGGAAATTTTACCGTGTATTCCTGAATTTTTTTGTTTTCTATGATGCACCCCTACATTTTAGGAAATCTATGATGTAGCTTTATACATTAGTCTATATAATGACCATAATGATCGTCTTTTCTAAGTTAGGGGTCGTTTGGTTGCCATGGGGGAATATAAATTCACATGAACTTCAATATCACATGAAATAGAAATTCATGTGAATTATCTAAAAGTTTTTTGGTTTACATATGGGAAATAAGTTCATGTGGGAATTGATGTGGGAATTACCACTTACCTAGGGGGGCTAGGTAAGTGACTTCCTACATAATGGAGGAACTTAATTCCCATAGGAATTCCCACTTCCCATGATTTTGGCAACCAAACAAGTGCACAATATTGTAATTCATGGGATTTTCACAATCCCATGAATTGAAAGGGCAACCAAACAAGTCCTTAGTATCTTAATTAAGCTATTAAATTGTCTCTTTAGCGTTCCAATTACTCGATAAACTATTCACTTACTTAATAGTTCGCCAACTAACCCATTAACTCACCAAATAGTACACAAATCTAAAAAACAATTCACGAAATCTCCATTATCATTTCATGTTTCATAACGAAGGTTTTTAATAGTACTTTTTACTTCTTAAAAGTGATTTGTGATGCAATTTATAGAGGAAGGTAATTAGACATTAATGAGGTTGAATAAAGGTCGAAATATGGTTGTTTGAAAGCGATTAAGTGAATATAGAGTTGCAGAGGTCATCATAGAGAAATAAGTAAGAAGCTTAGGGGTACAACATAGATAATAAAAAAAAGAGGGGTACAACATAGAAAACCGAAAAACTCAGGGGTACACCGTAGAATATCCCTAAAAAATAAGATGTAAAAGATAAATTGAAACTAAGAATTGGGTATTGAAAAATTTACTACCGTTTTTACAAATATCACTCAATATAAAAAAAATTGATTGAAACACCCAAATAAAGAAATATGACAACAATTAACAGAAATGGAGGGACTATATGTACTTGGAACTGAAAGGAAGGAGTAAGAACGTCCATAATACTATAATATAGATTTTTTTTTATTTTTTTTTTGTGATAATGAGGTATGTTCGTAGCACCATCTGTTTTGTAATAGGGGACCTTCTCTATAGTAAGATCACTATTGCAAGTCATGTTGCATATTCTACTCAAATTTTAGAGGAAAGGATATATTGACCCTTGTGCTGTGCCCTCTCGAGTCTCGACCAATATGTGCCATGTGGACAATAAGAACAAATAATTATTCTCCACTGTGGATTGTCTAATTTTTTTGTAATTATTATTGGCCACTTTCAAGTTTCAAGTATGATGTTATTGAGTATTTTCTTGTTTAGTAATTAGTAATTGCGGTTTTTGGTTTGTTACATCGTCAAACCTAATCTTATACGGAGTACATATTATACTCCGTAACAATTTGTCACTCACCAATTCTCATGTCACGTTAACATTTTAGTCTCATTTTATCACTTGTCAGTTAGGTAGCATTAAAACGGATACGAACACATAACACGTCATTTTATAAATTAAGAACACGGAACACATTATTTAAATTTAATAAAAATATATAATTTATAGTTATAAATAACTTATGAATTTATTTTTGTAATTGCTTTTTATATTAATTTTAAATAATTGAAGTTAAAATTTGACTTAGACTATAATTCATTCGATCTCTTTACCGTTCAAACTCATCTTCTAATCAATCTCTTTTAGTATTTCGACCCCTCATTTCTCGTTTATAGTTATCGATACATTTAGACGAGTGTCGGTGTCCGACACGGGACGACGGTTAGGAGTATCCGTGCTACCTAACTTGTCAGTTGTCATCTACTTATACATGATTGGTCTTGTTGAAGGCCGTTATACACAAAATGTAAAAACATATTCAAATATAAACATATTAGTGAGTAAAGCCATTTATTAAGGCCTTGTTTGGTTACCCCATATAAATCGTGGAAAAATAGAAATCCCATGATTTGGAAAAATGAGAGAATGTTTGGTTGCCCCAAATCATAAGATTTTTTTTCCCATAAATTGCCAACCAAATGAGTTTTGGACAATTCACATGATTTATCCAATTTACGTGTTTTCTAAAATCATAGAAAATTAATTCCCATATAACAACCAAACGAAACACGTGTTTTTAATAAACACATAAGCGCCAGACTATCTTATACAACTATTTGTTCTACTTCAATTACTAGATATATCATCAATAGATATCTCTAATATTCCTTTCGTCCCAATTATTTGTTTGTATTTGATTAAAATATTTCTTACTAGATTTCATGCACGTGCGATGCACGGGTCTACGTTAATGTCATTTTTGTAATTTTCCTATAACAGTTAATTTATAAAAATAAACTTTTGAAATTTTAAGACTATAATAAAATATACTCCGTAATTTTTTAAAAAATAATATTGATATATTGATTCAACTTCTATTTTAAACATATGTTATCAACCTTGTCGGGACTCGAGTTATATTTGATCTATATTATGACTCAAAAAATGATCCACAGTACCTAAGAATTAAGCTCTCTAAGACAATGTTTAAGAAAATCAAAAGATTTTGGGTTGATCACCCCACCTTATGCTAATTGTTCGGTATGGACAATTCTAATATTTATAGGTATTAGTATATTCACCACACATACATTATTTTTCAATGTGAGATACATAACATACTAAGAATTACACAAAGTATATGCAAATAATATGAAACTCTATACTGTAATGATAACATTTTTTTTACCACAAATCTAATTATATTATTTTCATAATTAATACAAAATTTTAAGAGCTCTGTAAACTAATACTCTCTTCGTCTTAATCATTTGTTTGCCTTTGATTAAAATACTCCTAAAAAATGGCAAACAAACGACCAGGACGAAGGGAGTATTTGAGAGACTTAAACGACTTTGGGTTCATCTCTAAGTTTCAAGGACGACTCTTATTTATAATCGCGTGATCATCTCGGCTTATGATATTACTCTGATGTGGGACAATTCCTCTATTTATACATAGTATATTCACCACACTTACATTACTTTTTAATGTGAGACAAATAACATTATTTGGTAGTTACCATTAAAATTATTATTTATGTTACTTTCTTAAATTATTATTTATGATACTTTCCTAAATTAATTTTGATGATGTAAATTTCATTAAGGTGGAGATAATAATACAAACTTTTAAGATCTCTGTAAGATAATACTTGAGAGATTCAAAAGATTTTGGGTGAATATATAAGTTGAAGTATGACTCATTTTTACAATATTTTTTTGTGAAATGAATGCAAATTTTTTATATAAAAATTATAAATACCACTTGAATATAATATAGGAAATGTATATTGAGATAAATAAAAGATTTTTTTGATGATGTAAGTTTCACTTATGTAGATACAAACTTTTAAGAGCTCTCTAAGACAATATTTAAAAGACTCGGAAGATTTTGGGTTGATATCTAAGTTTCAAGGATGACTCTTATTTATAATTATATGATCACCCCAGCTTATGATAATTTTTCAGATGTGGGACAATTATATTATTTATACGTAATAAATTTACCACACTTGTAATATATTTCAATGTGAGACAAATAACTTATTAAGTAGTACACCATCAAAATTATTACTTATATAATACTTTCCTAAATTTTCTAAATTAAGTTTGATGATGTAAATTTCACTATTGTGGAGTTAATAATACAAAATTTTAAAGGTTTATTAAGTCAATACTTAAGAGACTAAAATGACTCATGTTTATAATCATTTTTATGATCACTCCACATCATGATATTTTTCGATATGGGATAATTTTACAATTTACACTTAGTATATATATTTTCCCAAATACATTATTTTTCAATGTGGGACTAATAACACATTAAATAGTTTATCATCAAAATTATTATTTATGATAATTTTCTAAATTAATTTTTAATGATGAAAATTTAACTATATATTGTGACTAGTATAATTCCATTTTGTTAAGAACTCTCCAAAACAATAATTAAGAGACTTAAAAAATTGTGGGTTTATACCTAAGTTTAAGGATGACTAGTAATAAATTTTCAATGTGGGACAATTTACAATTTATAGGTAATATATTCACCACACATACATTTTTCTTCAATGTGGGACTAATAACAAACTAAGTAGTACACCATCTTTTTCCATATAATATTTATTTCTTAACTGTTACTAAACTGTTATATTAATATTACACTAATAAAAAAAATATTTTAAATGTCATTTATTAAATTTTTAAAGTCATTTATTAACATAACCATATAAAAAAAATAGTTTAAAAGCCCGTGCGATGATCATATTTACGATCACTCTACCTTATTATAATTTTTTAATGTGGGACAATTTTAATATTTATAGGTATTATATATTCACGAGTCACCATACCTACATTGTTTTTAATGTGGGACAAATAACACATTAAATAGTTTACCATCAAAATTATTATTTATCATACTTTTCTAAATTAATTTTTAATGATATAAATTTCACCCATAGTGAAGATTATAATACAAATTTTAAAAGCTTTGTAAGACAATAAGTAAGAGGCTCAAATTAAAAGATTTTGGTTTGAAACTTTAGTTCCAAATATGATTTCTATTTGTAATCATAAGATCACCCACCTTATGATAATTTTCTGATGTGAGACAATTCTATTATTTATAGGTAATATATTCACCACACCTACATTATTTTTCAATGTAGGACAAATAATATACTAAAAATTGCATCAAGTATGTGCAAATAATATGAGTTTCTATACATTGCAGAATCTTTTTCACCGCGAATCTAATTATATTATCTTCATAATTTTAAAAAAAAAAATTAATAATACTTTTTAAAACTAATTTTTGATGATGTAAATTTAACAATTGTGAAGATAATAATAGACAAACTTTTAAGAGATTTCTAAGACAATACTTAATTAAGAGACTTAAAAGATTTTAGTTTGTTATATAAGGTCCAAGAATGATTCCTATATTTAATCATAGGATTACTCACCTTATGTTAATTTTACGATGTGGGACAATTTTACTATTTATACATAGTATATTCATCACATCTACAAACTTTTAAGAGATCTCTTAGACAATATTTAAGAGATTCAAATTTTATGGTTGATACATAAAGTGTAAGGATGAATCATATTTATAATCATAAGATTACCCACTTTATTATTTTTCCGATGTAGGACAATTTTGCCATTTATATGTAATAAATTTACCACATCTACACTATTTTTCAATGTGGGACAAATAATAGTTATGAATTTAACTTTTATTTAAAGAGTTTCCAAAAAGTTGAAAAATTGATGATATTATTAGGAAAATAATTAATTTAAAAAATATAATCAAAATCTAAGAGTTCAGCCATAACTTGGAAAGTATATGTATGAATTTAATGTTGAAAAGTTGATAATATTATTAGGAAAATAATTAATTTAAAAAATATAATCAAAATCTAAGAGTTCAACCATAACTTGGAAAGTATATGTATGAATTTAATTTTTATTTTAAGAATACATTTATATATATATGAATTTAATTTTTATTTTAAGAGTTCCTATAAAAGGGGAGCCACTCACGTGCCTCGAAAAAAGCCTCTTATATATATATACTAGTTTTAAACCCGTGCAGAAATTGCACGGGATTAGATATATAAATATATAATAGCTCGATGAAATGTGAAAATTATGAAAGACTAAATTATAAATATTCGAAAACGGGTCAATGCGGGTTTGATTGTTAAAATCGCTAAATTACCAAATGTTTTATTAAGTTTAAGTCCATGTTCTTTTGGACTTAATGATAAATTATAAATGTATGAGTTAGACAAATCAAACGCAATAACATTTCATATAAAATAAATATAAATGGTAAATAGAGGTGGCTCAGACGGGGTCGGATACCAAACCTAATTGTGTTTTAATATACAACTATTTTTAAGCCTGTGCAAAAATGCACGGATTGTTTTTAAATTATAATATTCAAAATATGATAATTAATACGATTAGTTATGGCTTAATATTTTCATGTAATAATAGAATAATACGATGTAGTAATAATAATAATAATGATAATAATAATAATAATAATAATAATAATAATAATAATAATTATAATAATAATTATAATAATAATTATAATAATAATTATAATAATTATAATAATTATAATAATTATAATAATAATAATAATAATAATAATAATAATAATAATAATAATAATAATAATAATAATAATAATAATAATAATAATAATAATAATAATAATTAATAATAATAATAATAATAATAATAATAATAATAATAATAATAATAATAATAATAATAATAATAATAATTATTATTATTATTATTATTATTATTATTATTATTATTTTTTTTATTATTATAAGATGCGCGCAGCTTTCATTAAAATAAAATGAAAAGTTTACAAGAAGTTGGTGGGGAGCCGAGAGACAATCTGGGCCACCACCCCCTTAGCTATAGCAAAACTAAGCCTAGTAAAGATATAAGCGGCCACCCGAGCCCCAGCATCCTGAGATACCGAGAATTCATGGATCCGCTTAAGCAAGTCAACAGCATCCGAGCCCAGCTCCCCAAGCGAAGAGAAAGAGAAGGGTAGGAAACCATATCCAGCAGCCGCGCATAAATCCCTATACTTAGTACATTTGCGCTGAGCAGCATCAGCAACAACCCGTCCCGGCACAAAATCAGACATCCCAGTCTGAGTCAAGGGGGAAGACCCTGTCAAATCAACACACACATCACGCCCTCTGTCCCACGAATAAAGTAGCAAATCCGCAGGTCGAAGAGATCCGCCATGCCCGTCAACCAAACCGATATCAACCTCCTTGCCCGAAGAAATACCAGACCTATAGCATATGTCGAATAAGGTGTCACGAACGAGGTTATGCCGATGCTTAACCCCCACAGTACCAGTACAAGAAATAACGTGGTCCCCATACACATCATCAGCAAAAACCCGAGAGCAAGCAGGACAAGGCCTCGATACCGTGAATAATGGGACACCAAGGCGATACCCAAGCACACTACAGTAAGTCCTCCGGTTCATAGTCTGACCCAACCCAGATATAGGAACCGCGCGCAACCAATCAGAGGCGTGGGCACCCTGCTGAGACTTCCATAACGCAAGCTGACGCGGTGTCAAAGAGAATACAGATTCCGCAGTAGCAGCAATCCTCGCAAAATATATATCTGCCAGTTTCTTCATAAGTTTAGGGGCAGCGATTTCACTAGGATCACGTAAAAAGGAAGAACCTGTAGTCTCAGAGAACACCCGCAAGGCATCGTCGAAAGTTGGACCAGAATCCACAATACCTGAAGACCGAAGTAGCTTAGCCTGCAAATCAGCAGACTGCAAACGGGACGCTAGAAAAGCATAATGAAAAACATCCCCGGCAGCATAAACACCGAGCCCACCCAGATGAAAGCTGCGCGCCTCTTATAATAATAATAAAAATAAAAAAATAAAAAAAAAATAAAAAAAAATAATAATAATAACTTTCTCTCTCTTGTCGGTTTTAGAGAGAAGTTTCTCTCTAATTGAAGACGACGCCATTGTTGCTCGTGCTTTTCCATGGCTCGAGGGAGAGGTAGACCGCCCAAAATTTGGATTTCTCACGCGTCCCTACATGATCCTGACTCTAATGGTACTGATTTTACTGGTTTTCCTTCTAATTTTTCCATGGGTTCTTCCCCTACTCGCGATTCTTTAACTGTTAATGATGTTATCTTGGATGCTATTTCTTCTTCTTGTACTTCTTCGAAGCTTAACAAAACTCCTGATATGGTGCATTCCCCCATTTTAGGGCCAATTCGGAATGAGTTAAGTTGTCCTAAAACAGGGGAAGCCAGTAATGTTCCTGTGACTCTTTCACAGCCTAACGTCCCTGATAAAACTAATGGAGTTAAAAGTAAATCTTGGGTTGATGTCACTAAGAAACATAGTCAAGTAGGTATGAGTTTATTCTTTCATGAGGAAAGTGCAAATTCAACAGAAATTGACATTGGCATAGATGAGGTTAAAGATGAAATTGCTCGATGGAGGTTTACTCTTATGGGTACTGTTCTTGGGGGTAAATCACCTCTCAAGCTTGTTTCTGATTTTGTTCAAAAGAATTGGAATCATGGTCCTTTGCTCTTAGTTCAATACTTTAAGAAGGGTTGGTTTAGTTTTAAATTTGATTGTGAAGGTGATATGCAAGAGGTGTTGAAGAGGGGTCCTTGGAAGATAGGATCCAACTCTCTAATCCTCAAGCAATGGTCTCCATCTTTCTCCTGCAATATGGAATCTGTTACTAAGCTTCCCATATGGGTTATGTTTTCTGATCTGGATCCTTTTCTATGGACTGATTCTGTGCTTAGTAAGATTGCTAGTAAGGTGGGTAAGCCTCTATTTGCTGATCTAACAACCACCTGTAAGGCTAAACTGTCCTTTGCTAGAGTTATGATAGAAGTGGATGTTTCTGCTGAACTTGTTGAACAAATAGTTATCAATGCTCCTTTCATTGGTCAATCTGTTCAGAGGGTTGTTTATGAATGGGTTCCATATTATTGTAAAAATTGTAAGAAGATTGGTCATTTGGCTTCTTCTTGCAAAAAGAATAAGATCTCTGTTCCTCAGTCTATTCCTGAGGGAGGTGGAGTTACAAAAGGAAAAAATCCTGGAGTTATTGGTCCTCAGACTGGTTCTACACCTGTCTCTTGCTCAATTTTACCTGAATCTGATTTGCCTTCCTTAGAGCCTGCCTCAGTATCTCACTTGCTAGGTGGTATCTTAGACTCTCAGAAGGACATGAATGTCTTGCAGAAGGGAGATGGCTCAGTATGCTGTGAGCTAGGCCAAATCCCTCTGTCAACACATCATGTCTCCATTGATGAGAGGGCTGTAAAGCACTCAGGATGCAGTGAAGTAGGGCATGTCTCTGGGCAAAGCAAGGATGGTTTCCAGGTTGTTGAGTTGTTAAGAGGTGTCAAGGCCTCCTCTAAAGGTTCTGATGTTATTTTGTCTCCTAACAAATACCATGTTCTGGGGCAATTTGGTGATGATGATTTGGCTCCTGGTGCTTCCACCGAAGTGGAACCCCCTGATAAATAGTTTCTATGATCATAGCTACTTGGAATATTAGGATTTTTAATAAGGTTGTTAAGCATCTAGAGGTTAGTAATTTCCTAAAAGAAAATAACATTGATGTTCTTGGTTTATTGGAAACTAGAGTTAAGCAAAATAAAGCCTCTAGAATTTTGTCTAACAAGTTCAGGAGGTTGAGTAACTATACAAATTACAATTCTCATTCTAATGGTAGGATCTGGTTGCTTCGGAATAATGTGACTACTGCAGTAAGTATTCTTGAGGAGCATGCTCAAGTTATTCACTGTCTGGTGAAGCACTTTGCTACAGGGAGGAACTTTCATATGTCTGTCATCTATGGGAGTAATAACCCTGACCATAGACATAGCCTATGGCAATCTCTTTCTGGCTTTGCTGATATTGTTGGCCCATGGGTCACTATGGGTGATTTCAATGTGGTTAGGTACTATCATGAAAAGATCAGTGACACTCCTCCTGTCTTCACTGAACTAGCTGACTTTAATGATTGCCTACTCCATTCTGACTTGACTGATTTGCAGGGCACTGGGGCTAGTTTACTTGGTTTAATAAGCATGACATTACTTCTCGAGTCTATTCTAAATTGGATAGGGTAATGGTAAACACTGATTGGTTGGTACAATTTCCTCAAACCTCTGCACAGTTCCTTCCCCCTGGGATCTCTGATCATTGCCCTGCTCTTCTTTCTTTTCACAATGATCCTATCCCTAGGAAACATTTTAGTTTCCTTAACTGTTGGATTGCCCACCCTGCATTCCTTCAGACTATCTCGAATGCTTGGGACTGTCATATTCATGGTAATGCAATGTTTCAATTGATGGGTAAACTGAAAAAGGTCAGGGTGAGCCTTCAGACTCTTCATAAGGTTAACTTCTCTAATATTGGCAAAAGGTTAAAAATGAAAAAACTAGAGCTGGATCAATGCTTTGTTGACCTTCAAAGACATCCTTTATCTGCTGATTTTATTGCTAAAGAGAAAGAGACTGCTCAGGCTTTTATCAAACTCAAAGAGGCTGAAATTAGTATTCTTTCTCAAAGAGCTAAGCTGCATGATATCAAATACAATGATGTCTGTTCCTCTTTCTTCTTTGCTAAAATTAAGGAGAGGCAGCAGTGTCATATGATTGGGGAGATAATTGGTTCTGATGGTTTGCATTATCATGGACCTCAGGAGGTGGGGGAGGCTTTTGTTGGGTATTATAGACAACTTCTTGGGACATCTACTCCTGTACAGTATATTGATGTTGATACTGTTGCTGGTGGAGC
This sequence comes from Heliosperma pusillum, assembly GCA_022085475.1. Lineage (NCBI taxonomy): Eukaryota > Viridiplantae > Streptophyta > Magnoliopsida > Caryophyllales > Caryophyllaceae > Heliosperma > Heliosperma pusillum. The sequence continues at coordinate 56,739 of JAIUZE010004594.1, read as the reverse complement.
TTGTGTGCATGAGCAAGATTATCATTTTTTGGTTGCTCCTATTACTAGGGTGGAAATTAAGAATGCTCTCTTCTATATGGGGTCTAACAAGAGTCCTGGTCTTGATGGTTTTTCTGCTGGTTTCTTTAAGGCCTCCTGGAACATTATAGGAAATGATTTTTGTAAGGCTGTGGAAGATTTCTTTCAAACTGCTTTCTTACCCAAGCAAGCAAATGTCACCATTCTTACCCTCATCCCTAAGAAGCCTATTGTTCAAACTGTAAAGGATTTCAGGCCAATTTCGTGCTGCTCTATAATCTATAAAACTATTAGTAAGATCATTACTAATAGGCTTCAGATTGTTTTGCCTTCTCTGATTGGACTTGAACAAGCTGCTTTTGTCAAGGAGAGGAATAATTTTGAGAACATCATGCTTACTCAGGGGTTACTCAAGGGTTATAAAAGGAAAAATTTTACACCCAGATGCATGCTTAAGATTGATATCAGCAAAGCTTTTGATTCTGTTCAATGGGATTTCATTCTTAATATGCTCAAGACTTTAAAGTTCCCTGATCTTTTTATCAAATGGATCATGGGGTGCATTACTGGTTCCTGGTTCACCATTAAGGTCAATGACTCTAACTTTGGGTTCTTTAAAGGCAAATGTGGACTAAGACAGGGTGACCCTCTCTCACCTAGTCTTTTTGTCCTTAGCATTAAAGTTTTATCTAGGAGTTTAAGAGGAATGAATAGAGAGCAGGATGTTTCTTTTCATCCCAAGTGCACTAAACTTGGGTTGAATCATCTTATTTTTGCTGATGATCTCATGATCTTCACAAGGGGTGATTTGCCCTCTGTCCAACATGCTGCTAAAATTCTTCATTCTTTCTCTGTTTGCTCTGGTCTTAGAGCTAATTTTGAGAAAACTGAAGCTTATTTTGGAGGGGTATCTGATGTTCTTAAAGCTCAAATTCTTACTGCAATTGGGATGTCTGAAGGATCCTTTCCTTTTAGATATCTTGGCATGCCCATTAACCATTCCAGACTCACTCAACATATGTATGAAGGACTCACTCTTAAAATTACCAGTCTTCTACATAAATGCTCACATACAAACCTTTCTTATGCTGGTAAGATTCAGATTATTAATTCAATGATTTTTGGCCTGAAAAACTTTTGGAGTAGGAGCATCCTTTTGCCCAAATCAGTTTGCCTGTTCATTTCTAGGGCTTGCAGGCAGTTTTTTTGGGGTGTTTCTGCAGGTACTAGGAAACTCTCCTTTAAGAGCTGGGAGTCTATTTGTGTTCCCTGATCTGAAGGTGGGTTTCAGGTGAAGGACATCACTGCTTGGAACAAAGCAGCAATGCTAAAATGGCTTTGGCATATTGATAGAGGGACGGGGTCTATCTGGTCTTCTTGGATTAGAAGCTATTTCCTTTCCTCTGACATTACCATTTGGGAGTTGCAAATTAAAGAGTTTCATCCTGAGAGTCTTAGGAGTATCCTCATAAATAGAGATAGATGTGCTCTGCAGCTTGGGGGTCTTCAGAGAGTCAAAGATCTTCTGGCTGGCTGTTCTATTCATAACAAATTCTCCATTGGTAAAGCTTATGAGGCTGTGAGAAAAACTCTCCCTACTAATACTCTGTTTAGCAAGATTAGCAAAGCTTGCTAACTACCTAGACATAGAATCATGCTGTCCCTTGCTATACAGAAAAGGTTGGCTACTACTGATCAGCTCATCTGCAGAGGACTCATCATCCCTAATAGATGTTCTCTCTGTCAGATGGCTGCTGAGAATTCTAAGCACTTGTTCTTTCAATGCTCTTTCTCTAAGTCCTTGATCTCTAGCCTAGCTCGTTGGGTAGGGTTCCCTGAGGGAGTTTGTCAGCTTCATCCTCTCCTGGCCTGGAATCACAGACGTAAGGTCAGCACCTGGAAGAAGAAATGGGCATTGTGCAGTATTGCAGCTTCAGTTTACATTTTGTGGAGGGAAAGGAACAAAAGGATTTTTGAGGGGATTCATCGATCTCATGATGCTCTTGTTCGAGAAATTCAAGTTATTGTTAGTACTATACTCCTTACTAAAGATGCTAAGATCAATCAAGATGAAATTCTAGAGGTTCTAAATGCTTAGCTTGTCTTTGATTGTTTTCTAGTGGTTATGTTCTTGTAAGAAAACTCATGTATCCATTTTTGAATATATGAGAAATATCCTTCTTGCAAAAAAAAAAAAAAAAATAATAATAATAATAATAATAATAACAGAGGACGTGATGTGTGTGTTGATTTGACTGGGTCCTCTCCCTTGACACAGACTGGGATGACCGATTTTGTGCCGGGACGGGTTGTTACTGATGCTTCGCAGCGCAAGTGTGCTAAGTATAGGGAGTTGTGCGGGGCTGCTGGTTACGGTTTCCTACCCTTCTCTTTCTCTTCGCTTGGGGAGTTGGGTTCGGATGCTGTTGACTTACTGAAGCGGATTCAGAAATTCCCGGTATCTCAGGATGCTGGGGCTCGGGTGGCCGCTTATATCTTTACTAGACTTAGTTTTTCTATAGCTAAGGGGGTGGGGGCCCAGATTGTCTCTCGGCTCCCCACCAATTTCTTGTAAACTTTTCATTTTATATTAATGAAAGCTGCGCGCATAATAATCATAATAATAATAATAATAATAATAATAAAAAAAAAAAAAAAAAAAAAAATAATAATAATAATATTTGTCGGTTCATAATAAATAAAAAAATAATGGTAATAATAATAACAACATAATACAGTAAGCTCGTGCGGATAGAGTTGCATGGGATTTAATATTCAAGAACTTGAGTATAACGTACTTGAATAGTTTAGATAATTCTGAAACTCTTAACTTTTATATATAGAACTTTCTTTTCAGACTAAAACGTGACATTAGGAGAAATAATGAATCGAAGAAAATGACATAAGTCGAACTGAAAAAAAGGAGGAATATCAATTGCGGTGGGCCCGATAAACTAAAAGTTGTGAGATCCAATTAGAGTCGTTTAAAAAATTCCCATTTTATATCTATCCATGAGCGGTCGTCCCCCATAGTCAATCATTGTTATTAAAAAATTAGAACATATGATTAAATTGATAGAATAAAGTCATATTTATAATTTTAGCTTAGAACTATAAATTACATTTACAACCAAGAAATTTTAAATGACGAACCTAAAATATACGATGCATGAAGTGTAATTGTCTTAGTATTCTTTAAAGTATGGTTAGCTAAATCTAAGTTACTACTTAACATGGTAATCGAGAAGCTGAATAACCCGATAAATGAACAAATGAAAAGAACTTATTTCATGAAGATTAACACTAATTTAATGTAATTGTGTTAATATGTACAAATTTTAGTAGATTAAGTTAATTAAATGATCTATAATTAGTAAACCCAAACACTCAAGCATACAACTGTTAAACTTTTACCGTATCCAATCCCGACCAATTTTTGGACCCGTATAATGACCTTAAAAACCTAACCCGATCGGTAACTTTTATGATTTGATTGGTATTCTAATTCGGTCGATATATCCCGTACCAAGACAGTAGTTATATGTGTGGTCACCAGTCCACTAACACGTTCACATTAATTATAATAAATTAAACAAAACGCAAATTAAACGACATATATCATATATGTATGACATCTTGCTGTAATTATTCAACTTCGGACCAAATTTACATGGCCCAAACAAATATCTCAAACATATGATGGGCTATCTTTGTCCATTAAACCTTACCCTATCAAATTTATATAAATGACTATATGTCAAACGCATGCCTTACTTCCTCCATTAGCTATCTATTCCCAACCGCCTAACCTCTACAACTTTACTGTGTTACACCCTCATCACGTTAAATTTTCATCGGACCATAGAAACTCACTATCTCTCACTCCATCTTAATCACCGTTTCCCTTTGAAATTACTTGTAATAGTCCAGATATATTTTTGTTACTTATATACTCCCTCCGATCCACATCAATGGTAACATGGTGGAAAATGGAGTATTTAAGAAATGGTGGAAAAAAAGAGGGGTAAAAAGGGAAAAAGTAGGTGGGCCATGTAATTGTAAGAATTAATTGTGGGGTTGATAGGTGGGCCATTTAATGGCATTTTGTGTAAATATCAAATGAGAATAAGGATAACATAGTAATGTTGTGGGCCAAATAAAGTATGTTACCATTGGTGTGGATCGTCCGTTTATGGTAAGTGTTACCATTGGTCTGGATCGGAGGGAGTATGTTTTTATTCTCAAATTTACCTTAGTCAAAAGTTCTTGTTTAATTTTTTTTTACTAAAGCTACATTTTATTTAACAACCAATTTAAATCACATGCAATAAACTCTAGTAGATTCAATACCTTTTTTTTATAAAAGGTGACTATTAGTATTTGGTAATTTAATACTTTCGTATTTTCTTATTTTCAATTTGGATCTAATCTTGTTTTCAGTACTCAATTAATACACTTCTTATATAATATGATAAAAATTAATGTGACTAATATAACTTATTCACATTTTTTACTGATACCGATTTTTTGGTTGATTAATACACTACTGCATGAGTCCATGGGTATATATAGTAGTAATTCAAGTAAATGATAATATGCTCCTTCAGAATTTAGATCAATAACATTTTACTTTCGCAAAAAAGAAAGATAAAGATAAATCAAGGACTGTTGACAAAACTACAGAAAATAATTATATATTTATAATATATGATAAAAAATTAAAAAATAAACACATATAAATGTCTAATTTAAATGTCCGTAAGTAATGGCAAATTACATAAATTATATTTTGGCAGTTTCAATAACTGCCCTATAAAAAGAAATGAAAAAAAATTATTGATGATGGCCCCACCAAAAAGAAATGAAAAGGAAAATGAGTAGATGATGTGGATCGCTAGGAATGCAGGAAATGTTCCTGTTTTAATAGAAGAAGGGTATTGACTAGCTAGTTACTAGAATATAAAATATAAACAAAAGAATGAGACGGCGATCTATACATTCTTTTTAATATTTCGTGGGCACGTTAAAAATATAATCCTCAGCAAGTAATTTTGCGGTTAAGATGCACATACATTTGGATCGCAACACTTTCACTTCCGGACGTTCCGGTAGTATGTGTACCTCTATGACTCTATGTAATAATGTATTTTTGATGAAGATAATGTTTATTGCAGAATACCTCACCATATCACTATATAGTTGCCAGTTTGGATGTAAATAAGTGTGTTTGATGCAGGGTTACCAGATTCGGAATTCGCTCGATTCGTTTTTGTAATTCGAATTCGCGATTCGCTCAATCAAGCGAATCCGATTCGCTGGGCGAATTATAACTTTTTATAATTCAATAATTCGTCGAATCTGATTCATACTTAAAATATTATAATTCGGTGATTCGTCGAATCCGATGTGCTAAACATGTCATAATTCGCTAAATCATATTGATTTGCCTAAAGGATCTTGCATATACTTCAATTGAGCATCATCAAAAACCTATATCATCAAGATGGGTATCATTATTGGCTTCAAAATAATTAGGTATTGCATATACTTCAATTTTTTCTGCATTTTTTGTGGGTTTTAGCGAAGTTATCGAATTCGCTCATCAAAAGCGAATTACTAACGAATTCGAGCGAATTAGGACAAAAACGAATCGCGAATTGATTCGTTGGAATCGATTCGCGATTCAGAGGGTGGGGGAGCGAATCCGGTAACCCTGGTTTGATGTAATTTTTTAAAACAAATTTGTCCAAAGTTTCCCTTTACTTGTTACTTTGTTATTTGTTATTGACTTATTGCTTTTCTATTAGTACTATTACATAAATACGTGCTTTACACAAAGAATAACCAGTAGGTCTCCCTTGTGACGGGTCGGACCTTGCGACGGGTTTTTCCTCTAACAAAATGGGTAGAGGGAACATGTGGGGCACCCCCCATGTGCTTCCCCTTTTTCCCTTAAATGGGTCATTTGTGAGGGGAAGTGGTACCCGTCGCAAGCTTGTGACGGATACTGCCCGTCACAAACAAGAATTTGTGAAGAATAACCATATTATTCGGTCGTTGCAAAAGCAAGACCGACTTGATATTGCTTGACATTTACATGGGCATTGTTAACAGATAATGATAGGCGTTACCGGATGTCGGATGTTACCAAGTTTTGGAATACACTTTCACATGCTTTATATATGATAATGGTTCATATATGATAATGTTATAGGGGTATCAAAACTCGGTATTACACAATGGCGCCACTTCATTTTATGTGTTAATTAGATATAACGTGGATGAATAGAATATTCACAAATCACAGTAAATAAAATATTTAGTAAATATTCTATCTACCTCTAAAGGGATATTCATATGAGCTATGTAGACTCTTACTCCGTACTTTTCTTAGTTTATAATGTACGAAGTACTCCGTAGTGGTGGAGTGAGGGGTTCAGCAGGGTTATATAATCACTCCCTTTGAATTTTGTATTAAGCTAATTAAGTTATTTATTTTATTATTTTAATTATTTTGTAAATGAAATACTACCATAATATCTAGGAAGGGTCCTATATAATCACGGACACATGGTTATTGAGAACTTAAGACCCACTTAGAATTCTTCTTGAATCTTGACGGCATTGTCGCTAACGGTAATTTAAGCTTGAAATATTAGGTTGTGTTCTCTCAATTCAATCGACCAAATATTAATGTGTGATAATTAAGTGTAGTGTAGGGGAGTGGCATGATCGAAGGGCAATTTACTAAATAACTACGGGGTATGATATAATACGCAACATTTTCATAATCAGTTTTCGCTTGTGTCATTTTAAGTATAAGCCATATATCTTGTATAAAATCATTTTACACACATACTCGAACAACCACAACTTAACTTGCCGGCCTACTTATTATTGTTCACTCATCATCAACTAAGCCGCTGATGATTGAGTTCTTTAAAACTTCATTAAACATAATTAGTTCGAACAAGAAAATAGGTTGACTTTTCAAAAGGCTACATTCTATCGTGAAGCTTTCGAGAGGTGCTAGCACTAACCCACTGTAACAATACCGAATAAAATTTTTGCTCTCGGACCTTTTTTTTTTTTACCCTAGGCCTTTACACTGACTTTTGATCAATTTAATTTAATTAAAATTCGCATTGTATGTACAATTGTACACATTTAGGCGTATATTAGAATTTTTTATAATTGATGGATGTACTCTTTTTGGTGATGAATGTCTTTTTTATGGCCACGTTTATTATTTTTAGAAATTATAATGAGACGTATTTAAGTAGGGTAGGTCTCCCTTGTGACGGGTCGGATCTTGCGACGGGTTTTTCCTCTAACAAAATGGGTAGAGGGAACATGTGGGGCACCCCCCATGTGCTTCCCCTTTTCCCTTAAATGGGTCATTTGTGAGGGGAAGTGGTACCCGTCGCAAGCTTGCGACGGATACTGCCCGTCACAAACAAGAATTTGTGATTTAAGTAGGAGGTAACATATTTGTACTATTGTTAAATTACGGTCCTTAAAGTGGTGCAATGATGTGTGCATATCAGCATGACAGGATAGCATGGATTGGAGTACACAGATTCTTATCTCACACGAGACGATCCGTTTGAAAGCTTTAGACGAGTCTAACTCCCTCAAAGAAAGTAAATGCGGTAAGTGGGGGATAATCACACTTGCCCCACTTGACCCCGTCTAAAGCTTTTAGACGGATCACCCCGTTTAAAGCAAGACATGCTGATTGGAGTATGTGAAGTACTATTTTTGATTTAATTATTTATTTACTCTTAATTAATCTTAATCAACATTTATTTTATAGAAAAATTTAAAAATAAATAAATAATTGAAAGAGACGAAAAATGTTATATAACATGGTTTAAATGTTACTTCATAGCCTAGAACAAAGTATAGAAAAGATGTTCGATACAATCTTGTAGTCATAGGCAATCGTGAAAAATTCATGGAGAGGGTAACCTTACTAATATCTAGACCTGGTAAATGGGTCAAATAGGTCGGGTTTGGGTCGGGTCAGTTTGGGTCGGGTCATATCGGGTTTGCTCAACCTTTTGGGTCGGGTCACTTTCGGGTTTGGGTCACTTTCGGGTTTGGGCTATTTCGGGTATGGGTCATTTTGGGTCGAGTTATTTTAGATTCATATCCGATTTATTTAGGCCATTTTCAGGTCAAAATGATCAAGTTAGTTTTCAAGTCAAGTAGCGTCGAGTCATACTCGCACGGGCTGACTTCGACCAAGCTGAGCTTGAGCTGCACGTGGGCTGTCTCGTATCATTTTCAGTTTATCACGCCTAATCACAATAAATTGGGTCATTTACGATCATTTCAAAACGAGTCGTCTGTGGGTCGGTGGTTTTGGGTCGGGTTATTTTGGGTCGGGTATATTTCGAGTCAGTCAAGGTTCGGGTCGGGTCTGGTCAATTCGGGTTTCGGGTCGTCCTCGGGTCAGGCAGTTCCGGGTCGCTTTCGGGTCTCGGGTCGGGTTATTTAGGTCGGGTCAGTTTTGCCAGGTCTACTAATATCACACAAATTTTCTTATTTGTGACACGTCGCAATCTTACAGCTTTTCACTATCGATTTAAATAATACTCCCATTTTATTAGTCAATAATTATCGATTAATTTTAGCAAAAAGAGCAAAGAAAGAAAAATAAGTGATTTTGGACCACACGTAACACCAAATCCCACATGTACATGAAAATTGGCCCATAAAAATTCCCAAAATTGGAAATAGATAACTATTATTCACTAATATCACAAAGTAGAAATAGATAAATATTGACTGAGACGGAAGATACTAATAAAAATGAAAGATAGTTGAACAATGTTAAAAGTACATACATTTCGTCATCAGAGTAACTGATACTCCATTCGTTCCCTAATCTAAGTCTTTTCAGTTTATTTCATAAAAATTAAAAAAGTTTTGGAAATTGTCGTAATATTAGTTATGTGTTATAAATGTTCTTTCAAAATAGAAAAACAACTTTTTTACAACAGTCTAATTTTAGTGCTTTGGAAATTAAAATAACATGAAATACATTATAAAATGCAAAACGACTAACAAAATGAAAAAATTAAGATTTTTTTTTTTCTAAAATGACTTATATTATAAAACGGATGGGGTAATATTATAACAACAGTCTAATTGTTGCAAGCTTAAAACAGGAAGCCCCCTCATAAAGAGCAAGTGGGGGAGGGCAAGTGGGGGGCAAATGAAGCACCCTACTACTTGTTCCCCCACTTATTCTTTGTGAGGGGAATTTGACCCGTCTTAAATTTGTGGTGGTTCGTTCCGTCACAAATGAGAATTTGCCCGAATTATAGTACAACGCATATGCAAGCAACATGTACGACAAACCTAGTCCTATCGAACGTTACTAGTTGCCATGCATTGAGATCATTCCAACTAGAGGTTACATGGTTACACCACATTTCTTCCCTTTAGGTAGTCAACTTAGAGCCACAAATCTAAAATCCACAAAATATGACATTTATAACATTTACGTGTATTGTCTTTGGATCAAATAAACATCACAAATAAAAAAGCCTAAGATTCATTGGATTCTTTTTATAGTAGGAGTAACATATATGTTTCATGCATGCATGCATTATGTTCTCCAAACAAACGATTTAATTAGATGCATGATTGATGCATGTAACTTCCCTAACCACTCAAATTATGTATAGATTGATAATTGATAATTGTTGACAATGATAGAAATAAGTTATTATCCTTTTATATATCCTATTATCATAACATGTTATGTTTCTTTTGTGATTATTTCACTAATGAACGAGAATGCGTGTTATATGAATCCCCTAACTTTTGCCATTTTAATTTGGGACACTTCATTTTGCATGTAGTCTAATGACAAAGATATTTACTTCTTTAATTTTTTCATTTCTTGTTTTGATGAAATTGCATTTACACTCAATCTAATTTGTTTTATGACGATGTTCTAATAATACACATCCCGATTCATTTATCACAAATGTTATTGTATATATTACGAGTACAACCGAGTATAGTTCAACCCAATCATATGTTAAATAATCAATTTAGAAAATCTCAAATAATAGAAAAACATGGACCTCGATTACATAATAGGAAGAGGGAAATAAAACGGAACATTCAAAACAAAGTATAATCCATATTTATACAAGGGCTAGTTTTGCAGACGATCTGCTGGTAGGCGATCTGTAAACACCACTTTAAGTCCTCAATGAGGCTGGTGGTCTGTCCTAACCTTAAAATGAGTAAGATATACCCTTAACCTAAACTTTTTTATACAAAAAAAAAAAACAAGGGCAAGTTCGGTCCATTATTGTATCACTAAGGGGTGGCAATCGGGTCAGTCGGGTCGGGTTTGGGTCGGGTCATGTCGGGTCGGGTCGTATCGGGTTCGGGTCGTATCGGGTCAGACAACCCTTTCGGGTAGGGTAGGGTCGGGTCGGGTCATTTTCGGGTCAAATGATACATCGGGTCGGGTCGTAATCGGGTCCGGTTATTTTTTCGCAATATGTCAATATTTTTCCATTAAATCTAGTTTAATTAATTCATTATTAAGTCAAACATATCAATTTAAACAATAAATCACTTTCATTTTGATCATTATTAAGGTTAATAATTGTCAGAGCGTCAATGTCGGGTCGGGTTTGGGTCACTGATTTTCGGGTCGTCAACGGGTCGGGTCGGTTTCGGGTTGCAGTATTATCGGGTTGGGTCGGGTCGGTTTTGCTCGAGTTTCGGGTCGGGTCAGACTTGCCAGCTCTAATCACTATGAAAGTATTTTAAAATTCAAAGTAAAATCGAGTATCATATACTCCAAGTAAGTACTAAATCAAGTACAAGTGATTAAAAGTTTAAAACAACCTAACAAGAACATCTCCAATGATCCTGGCTAAATCGTACTCGTTCATGCATTCAATTATGGAGCTGCATTTAATATATGCCATTAAATCAAATTGTACAATCTACCCATTATAACGTACCTAGGGCCTACTCCCTCCTTCTTTCCTTAAATAGGAGACGCCGACGCCATTATCAGTTATCACCTACACGACTTCACCAGGCCACACTAAATTCATACATCTTCTAATGGTAAATTAAGGGCAATAACAATGTTTGACATGCATGTTTATACAACCATCGAACGAAGTTTTAAGACCTCAAAAACCAATCAACTTTCGCACAATACAATGAAAGTACTACAACTACGCAATGAGTTTTTGTTGGTTATGTTTGATACGTACTTGTATTTAATTTATGTACTTCATGTTAACTTGACCGCAGTAGCTACGCCAGGATTTGAACTTAAGCAAGTCGAAATATTGATCGGGATACTTTGAACTTGTTATCCAATACCACAACTTCCTACGTTAATAATGATGCTTAATCGAAATAATTGGACAACCCCAATAATCGTACAAGGCATGCAATAATGGACGTGCATTTTGTGCATGCCTTATATTATATGATGCTCTTTATCTTTATTTTTATTTTAGGAAAGTCATGCTTTGGCTATTATGCGATTTATGCCCCATTGTAATTATAGAGTTAAATTCATCGGTCCCTTAACAATCTTGTCTATCCATCATAATTATCTATTCCCTATCTTTCCCCAACCCCACTCTTTACTTTTTGTCATTTTTCTCTTTGCTTAAAATGATCATGTTCTAATTGTGCATGTATGCGAATTTAGAAATGATTATAATTTAGTAATCCATTATTTGTGTCTCTATGGTGTCCCTCATATGTCTTAATTATATCCAATTAATGTTCTTCTTATTAATTAATTAATGGGCTTTCGTATTTAGTGGATATATCAATTTTCATTGTTAATTTTCCAAATGTATGGGGTTGTTTGGTTACCATTTAAAATCACATGAATTGTAATTCATGGGAAGTATAAATATTGTACCTTGTTTGGTTGAACAAAAACATGGGAATTAGAATTTCCCATGAATTACAATTCCTCCAAAATGGAGGAAGTTGCTTACCTAGCCCCCCCTAGGTAAGTGGCAATTCCTATGGAATTCTAATTCCTACCTGCAACCAAACACTTTTTGACAATTCACATGAAATGTAAGTTAATGGGAAAAACAAGTTCCTAGGCATTGCAAGTTCCTACGGTGAACCAAGTGACCCCTATGTATAGTAGAATCTGGTAATTTATTGGGCATGTCGGATTAAGCTAAACATCACTCCATTTTTCAGTTGGAGCAACTCTATAATCTCTAATAATAACAATTTTATATAATAAAATATTTTTGAGAAATAAAAGGGGTCAATTTGGAATAATGCGGTGATTAAATTGGAGTAGTTGCTCTAATATAGTAGTTGGTTGAACTATGGAAATTATTTTAATTAGGTAACAATATGGGTTTACAATAACAATTGTATAAAACAATTTTACACTATTTTTTATTACATAATATCACTTGTTATGAAAATGTAGCTGAAAATTTAGTAAAAGAGTAGGAGACATATTACAATTTAATGGAAAATGGTATAAAAAAACCTACTAAAACATGCATGTATATTATAATATGAGCTACTGATAAAAATAGTTACAATATATGATAAAATAGGTACAATAATGGTTACGAAAACATGTATCAAACTAGAAAAACAATTTGAGCTACAATCAATAATAAAAGGGGTGCGAAAATATATATAAAGAGGTACGACCAAAGTGATCACTCAATCACTTAGTAAGTGACCGTCTCTCAAATGTTTTTGTGATTATATAAAATGACATAAAAAGTATTCAATGTTACAATTAAAAAGGGTAAAAAGGAAGATAAAATAGAAGCATATAGCATTTTTCTTACTTGCATAAAAATAAGGTAGCTAAAATTCTCCTTTTTATTTTCCCAAATTTAAAATACTTCCTCAATTTTCTAATATCTAATAAAAATAAAGTAGCTATAAGTATGATATAACTATAATATATGGGCTCAACCACCAGCTTAAGAATTTGGTTGAAATGGTTCATTTATCATGGTATCAGAGCCGGGTTCAAATCCTGGCTGTCTCCAATAACTCACGAAATGGAATTTCAACACATGGTATGAGAGGCTTGTGTACTAACCACTCTTCAAGCCCAAGGGCATTCAAGTGAGCGGGCGTAATAAGATATAACTATAATATATTGGTCTCAAATATCATCTTAAAATTTAAGTTGAAATGATTCATCTATCAAGCTAAACCATAAAGTTAATTTTACTATGAAAATGAGTACACTATTTTGTGCTATAGTATTCTGAATTACAAAATGTGCTATTATTTTATTTTACTTTTGACATAAAAGTCGTTTAAGCAGACGTCAGAGGCGATACTATTGGAGGCCTTGTTTTTTCGTTTTTGGGGTAACGAGCGAAACCGTAGCCACTACTTATGGTGTACTTTAAGCCTCGGGTATACATGATAGCCTGCAAACCACGCTTACCAGGTAATAAGCCTCCAGAGGTGACATGCTCGGAGTTTAGAAGGTATAGCCTCAGACTATAAATACTCCGCAATATTGCTCTTGGGGAAAAACTTGAGACCCTTGAAAATTTAACTCAAGTTTTAACCAATATATCACACCCTTGCGGGTATCGAAAGCCTTGGTTCAATTATGCTAAATTGCTAAGTTGCATTTTATTGTTTCTTAATTTAAGGCTTTGTATGCAGCCCAGCCCATTCATTACTTGCGGTTTTCTGATGAAATGTTTAGAATTTTTTGTTCATTATTACTAAGGGCTCGCTTGGAATGGAGGTAATTATTAAGAGGTAATAAAGTATAAATGGACTAGAAAATAGAGGAGACTAGGAGAGTGATGGAGGTTGGAGATAGAAAGGAAAGATTATAGTGTAATAATCCCTCCATTAAGGGGTAAAAGTTTCCTACCTTCTCCCCTAAGTAATGCATTACCTCCATATGGAGGTAATAATTCCTCCATAACCTTCTCTTTCCACCCTTCACAACCACCACAAACCACCAATCTCATTCCATTTCTTCTTGTTTTAGCTTCTATTACCCCCTAATAATTACCTTCATTCCAAGCGAGCCCTAAGTACTAACTTTCTAAGGCCTTAAACCCTCTATACTTCACAATTTAAAAAACCTTGCATCCGCATATTGTTTACACTTGTTACTAAAAAAAAATTATTTTTCAATTTTCAAGATTTGTGCACCTGATGAGTTTATACAAATATATATAACCTCACTTCGACCTCTCTTTTCCTCTTGGAGGAAGGGAGGAAAAAAAACCTATATAAATCACCCTAGGGTGATAATGAGGCAAGACAATTCGCGAGCAGATTGAGTTCGGCTCGGTCAAATCTCGGCTCGTGGGAGTTTGGCTCGAGCTCGGGGTCAACTTAATAAATTAACGAGTCAAGAGGAGCTAACATTGACTCGGATCGAAAAGCTCGCGAGCGGCTCAAACTTGTGTGATAAAATTATATTTTGCTCTTATTTTTAAAAAATATTTATCACGATTATATCTTTGAATAACCTTACCAAATGTCTTCATTGATTGCCCAATATTTTTATATTTAACCTCTGAATTTTGTAGTTGAACCTATCGAAAGAAAAAAAAATTGATAACTTAACAATTATATATAGACTCTAGTTGAGTCTGAGCTCGAGTTGAGCCTGAGCTCGAGTTGAGCTTGAGCTCGAGGTAAAGCTCGCAAGCATGTTTGTGAGCTCAATTTTTTAAAGCTCGGATAAGCTCAAGATCAGCTCGAACTCAATATTTATTTCACGTGCAGAGCCAAACTCAATCTCGGCTCGGCTCGTGATCACCCTTAAATTTCACGCATTGCAAAGATCTAATGAACTGTCAAGAGATTTGGACTCGGTTTCGATTCATAGAGGTTATGACCCTATGAAGCACAAATATTAACGATGAAGGCCCATTAGTCATTTAGTCTAACCGAACTTGTCAGATGGATGATCATGGAATATGGGCTCAACTTCACCTGCTTAGGTCACTGTATCCATTTTTTAAGAAATGGGCCCAAGATAAGCAATCATCATCTCAAGTTTAAACCGGATTATTGTGTCTTCACAAATTGTTTATAAGAGCAATTTTAACAAAAGACTAGCCCAATAACACAATTCCCGACAAAATAATTTTAGAATTTTGTAAAAAAAATAGTTTATTTTGATAACATAAACTTTATTTGATAGCTTACATATTTAAATATGTATATTCATCATAAAATATCGGGAATCAAAGTAAAACTAAAATATAAGTATAATTAAATGTTAACTTTAGGGTTTGATCCTTTTGGGTCAAGCATTTGCTATAGGGCGTTCCTATAAAAGAGTATAAAATATATACAAGTATCTATTATACATTAGATGTTGTACATTTGATTGTGTAATTTCTGAATTTAATAATAAAGATTATGGGTTTTAATATAAAGTTTTTTAGTTCGTACACATAAACATTAAACTAAAGAAATACGATATTGCTCAACAACTATACATAGAATTATAGAAATTATGTTAATTTTGAGTTTTAACGTCTAAAACTTAAGATATAACTTATAAACTTTAAAAGTTCAGAAAAAAGAGTGATGTAATACATCCAATATATGTTCCTTTTTTCGGTTAAATGTATAAAAAATTGCAAGTGGATGATAGCCGGTGACATTATAAACAATTTCAAATTATAAAATAATTAACATGTAAACATATATACTACTCCATATGTCTAAATTACTATTTAAGAGGCAAACAAATGAATGAGAGGGAGGGAGAACTTATGCATTGTTTGGTAAAACTAGCTGAATATGTAACTGAAACCTGAAAAGATAGCTGAAAACTGAAAACCTAACTAAAACCCGAAAACCCAGCTAATAAGGTAATAAAAAATTAAGAGCTGATAAGTTAACTGATATGTTTGGCAAATTAGCTGAAAAGGTAGCTGATTTTTTGTGAAATTATATAAAAAGGTATGATAATTATTTAGTATTATAGATTGAAGGGATAAAAAAAGTAACATGATACAAGATCATGTACCTGAATTTCAAATATTACTTACCAAACACTTGTAAATAAATGAGCTACCTAAAATTATCGTAAAAAAAAAACTATGTTAGTCAAAACTCGTTTAGACAAAACTACCTAGTATTTTGAAACGGGACCTTAAAATAAAGGGATATTCTTACAATTATTTTACACAGTTAGTTTAAGTATTTGAGATGCACAACGGTAAGTCTGTAACACGGTGTTGCCTCAGCTTTTGAAAGAGAAATAGTGGCTTCTCGGAAAAATTGTTAACATCCACGGCAAGCAAGCCACCAAGTCAGCAACATTTGGGAGTTGGTGATAGTGTGAATGTGTGATACATTGAGATTCATGCGTATTATAATTAGGTATTTCTAAACTGTTGTTATGTAAGCAAAGATTAATAGTAATAATATTACTTTGTCTTAATTACTTTGTCTTACTGAAGACGGACACTATCCGTTACAAGCTAAAAATGGATAATGTCTCTCTCACAATATGCAAGTGGGAGGGCGAGTGGGGGATCAATTTGTCATCCACTTGCCCTCCCACATGCATATTGTGAGGCACTATCCATCTTTAGCTTATGACGAATAATGTCCATCTTCAATAAGAATTTGTGTAAGTTTATATGGCAAAAAAAGTGAAATGTTCTTTAACATGGTCGTGGTCGTGGTCGTGGTTGTGGTCGGTATTTAACTAAAGTAGTTAGGCCCTGTTCTTTTGGACTTAAACTCAGCCCCTTTAAGTTCAGTTCAGCTCTTATAAGTTCAGTTCAGCTCCTATAAGTTCAGTTCAGTTCAGTTCAGCTCCTATAAGTTCAGTTCAGCTCCTATAAGTTCAGTTCAGTTCAGCTCCTATAAGTTCAGTTCAGTTCAGCTCTTATAAGTTCAGTTCAGAAAAATTCAATTCTTACAAATTAAGTTCAGAAAAGTTATACGGAATATATTATTTATGAAAACCGATATAAAAACATTTGACATTAATTAGTGGAATGACATTTGGTCATTTGAAAAAAAGGTGGGTGTTAAAAAATATGCCCCGAATGTCACAAAAGTATCAAATGTCTATTATTGTTTTATACATTCACACTCCATAATTTTATAAGGATGCATAATCTTGGAATACCTATTATACAACATGACGTGAATATTCAAGGAACAGTAGATTTGGGCATGTTTGAGGATAAGCGGAAAAAAAAACCATGTTAAAGGTACGAAACAAGATAGTAAAAAACATTTGGCGAGGGAATAAATTCGTTGTTACGAGTGATAGTGAAGATAAAGAAGAAAGTGATGAGGAAGATGATGATATGGAAACAGATGGTTAGAAAACGATGTAATATGTGATTTATTTTTTTTATCGTAATGTAAACGTAGTAATCTATTTGAACAAACCAATGTACATAAATCGGAATTATGTTATTATCTTACCTTATGTTTTAGAGTATACTTTTTTTTATGACAGTCCTTTCCAAAAATAAAGATACAGATAAAGATGATGTCAACGTAGTAATATATTTGAACAAACCAATGTATATAAATTGGAATTATGTTATTATCTTACCTTATGTAATAAAGTTCAGTTTAGTAAATTTTAGATTTTATAAATTCTATTCAATTAATTAAAATTAAGTTCAGAAAAGTTCAGATCCTATAAGTTTAGTTCAGTTTCAGTTCAGCTCTATAAGTTCAGTTCAGCTCTTATAAGTTCAGTTCAGTTCAGCTCCTATAAGTTCAGTTCAGTTCAGCTCCTATAAGTTCAGTTCAGCTCCTATAAGTTCAGTTCAGTTCAGTTCAGCTCCAATAAGTTCAGTTCAGCTCCTATAAGTTCAGTTCAGCTCCTATAAGTTCAGTTCAGTTCAGTTCAGCTCCGATTCAGCCCAAAAGAACAGGGCCTTACTAACTTACTATTGACAAAGAGTAGTTACATTTCGTAAAACAAAATACGGGATATAACCGTCACACAGGATAATACTGTTAATAATTTTGTTTTTATTACTTTAAGTTTTCTTAGACAATTACGTAGTATATTTTAGTATTTTAGAATGGATTTTCTCAAAATTTATGATACAATATGAAGGGAGAAAATTCATAAAGATGTATTGATTGTGTTGATTGAGAAATAACCCAATTTAAAGTATTTGCACAAGTACATATGAGAAAGAGAGAAAAAGTATTCTTCTTTAAACCAAACCAATGAGTTACTCTACCCATAATCAATTAATTTTTAGATATAAAGTTAGAAACTCCTTACACTTATGAAGTGAACACTCACTTTTTCTTGATAGACGTTTTTTAGGCCCATATACGAATCTAATAGTCTATTCAACCTAAAACTTTTTTTTCTTTATTTCTTGATTTATTATTGAATATATCATGGTTTAGACTATTAACGGTGCATTCACTATAAGTCTACAAGTGACGAAGAATTAAACCAAAGAAAAAATTCATTGGCCGACCGATTAAACTAGATTGTGTAAAAACAAGATTGGGATTAGAGTGTTTAAAATTAATCTTAGTCTTCTATCTTGCCCTTGTACAAAATCCTCATCGACCAACAAGACACAAACAGGTAATGAAGAGGACGGAAGTATAGAGAAATAATTCATTCTACAATGGATCAAATACATGAACTCTATATAGAACGGTCGAGTGAGAATTATATTGAAATTTTATGTTTTCTAGGAGAATTTGTAGAAGGATAGGGTGCTCCTAAGTTCTAACACCGTCGAGTTCTCACAATTGGACTATGATGTGCGTGTGTTACAGAGTTATGTGTGTCGTATGAACCAAGCGAAATTTCCCCAACCCGATTGAACGACTGAAGACTCGGGCTTGCATGTAACTCGAATTGACCTGAGTCAAATGTTTATTATTGCACACCAATAACTATCCCTAAATAACTTAATACTTCCTTCATCCCACTCAATAGTTATGAATTGCTATTGGAACAAAGACCAAGGAGAACAAAAAGGGAAGTTTATTAACTAATACACCCCCAAATTGGAAATAAATAACTTCTCACTGGGACAGAAAAAGTAATAGTTTGCTGAAAAAATGAGGCAAACCCAAAAAGACCCAATTTGACTCTTAACAAACTCGAAATTGAATGAAGTTTTTTCTTAAGTAGGCTTTTACCCATACTTATTTACAAAAGTAGGGTTCTTTCAAACTTATTTACAAAAAATGGGTCCATGTCAGCAAAAAAAAAAATTTTGATGTCCGTTTACTCAGTCGCTGAACCATTCAGCGACTGAATTCTTTGGTGAAATTTTTTTTGACCTCAAATATCAGACTCTTGGCAGAAGATCTGCCATTTTGCTCAAGTACTCAGTCGCTGAATGGTTCAGCGACTGAGTTCTTTGATTTTTTTTTATCCTCAATTATCAGACTCTTGGCAGAAGATTTCCCATTTTGCTCAAGTACTCAGTCGCTGAATGGTTCAGCGACAGAGTTCTTTGATTTTTTTTTTTTTAACCTCAATAATCACAATATTTTCCATACCTGTTTCTACCTACAACTGTCCATACCCATTTTTCAAGAAACACATAAATTTGATATAAAAGGAGCTTAAAATTCTTACACTTAAATCCAATACATTACATTAGGTTTTCTTAAAACATAACCATCTAACCAACACATATTTGAAATCTAATACATAGTTTCTAGTTGCGTTTTCCCCCTTCTTGCGCGTTCTTTGAGATGACTCCGCTTCTTCACTTTCTTGAGTCATGAGAGGTTGCCTATGTGCAAGGTGACGGAAGTCATATCTTGGTGGACTAGGAGGCGTTGGCTGTTGGTAGTTGATCAGATGCCCTTGTCCCGTATTTACAAGTGAATCGAGAGACATGTTGCGCATCTTCTCTATCATAGCATATTGAGCCAAAGGGATGTCATCGGGCATGTTGGAAATCATTTGCTCAGTTGTGTTGTAGGTAACCATGTTTGCTTGAGTCTGAATCAATTTATTATATTTGTACATTAAGTATAGATTCTATATTAGAAAGAATGAATTAAACAATTTGTAATTTTGTATATAAATAAGAAAACAAATACTTACTAGTATTTGGAAGTCCGCCGCGGTTGGGTAATAGTAGTGATGATCCTCATAGTCATCGTTCACATTTTGGCTTAGAGGCGTAATGATGCGACGGGTAATAGCATTATACCACTCAAAGTACTCGTCCTCAAAGCTCATCAAACCACAAAAAGGAAGCCCCGGCTCCACCATTTTTGACATTCAGTTTTCCCATTTAGCTATCGACTCTTGATGCATAGTCTCATAGTTAGCCGACCAGTCGCCCTTTCTACTAATATCATGCAATCTGGTGCAAGTGCTACCCATTTCAGGGATCTTTTGTTGCCACCCGAATTGTCGAGTACATCTATTTGGGAAATGCCACTCAACCATTTCAAAGCAAATAAGCGGAGCAATAACGGTCCATTCGGCTTGGTCTTGGACACATGTTGGGGAGAGGTGTTGTACCACACTTGGTGTGTATGGTTGCCATACGAATTGCAATTCCACCATCTTGTCTAAGAGGTCCCTAATGACTACCAACCCGAGTCTATGATCCTTAAATCCCCGTTGCACTCTTAGCCATTTACATGCCAAAGGATCTACCCCAGTCAATACTTGACTCCCAAGGGGATATGCTACCCCAGCCTGTCGAGGTACACGGGATCTAACTATGTCCGGGCGTCCAATTGACACTCTTTCCCAACTCCATAATTGCAATAATAGTAAAGGGCCGGCTATTTCAATACAATCAACTTTAGTGGCTTTACACAAATTTCGGTAAAGGCATGCCAAGACCCCACTTCCCCAACTAATCTCGTCTATTTGATCCAAATTCTCCAAAAGGGGTAAATAAATTAAACTCACGGTATTACCGATTTTATCCGGAAACAAGAGAGCCCCAAACAAATAAAGCAAATAAGCTCTTACGTGGCAATGCAATTGATATTGAGAATTAATGTTTGCCACGTTTTGAAAATTGTCATGAAGCCAAGTAAGTTTTAATTTTGACCCTTTTAAAGCAACAGTTGACGGTGTTGCTCCTAGCAGACGCACACATAAATTTCGCCACCCTCCTCACTTGAACCCGTTACCGGTCTCCCACTTATTCTAAGGCCCAAAAGCATGGCCACATCTTGAAGGGTGACAGTTGCCTCACCAAAAGGCAAATGAAAGGTGTGAGTCTCTTGTCTCCACCTTTCTACCAAAGCCGTGATCAAATCAGCATCCAATGGGACATAACAAAGTCGAGTAATACCTCGAAATTGGGTGTTGTTTACATATGTAAGAACCGCCTCAGGAACTTCAAATGATTTCAAGGCTTTCATGTGGCCACGTAAGGTACCCGGCTAAACTCAATTGTAGGAGCAGAAGGGGTACCAAGATCCTCACACTCATCATCCGATTCATTGATCAATAATTCATCCTCATCCTCATCAATCTCATCATCATTGGAATTCAAATCATATTGCTATTGATCAACACTATTACTAGAAAATGGAGCACTAAACAAAGGATTCTCACCCCTCATAGCTTGATTTAACATGTTCGTAAATACGTTACGAGGTTGTTGGATGGGTATCAAACTAATGTATAGGTCCATTGAAGAGGCATTCATTTGATAAACACTAGCCCACAAAGCTTTCAATGATTTATCATTATTCAAATATAACACCTTGTAGCCTATAGCATTAGGATACTTCATCTTAATATCTAACCCAAATTCACTTCTATTAACCTCTAACTCCTCACAAATTAAGGAAGTAAGTTCATCAAAGTTATGGTTACTATTGACAAAAACAAAGAAAGGTTCACCATCTTTGTAAGACACATTTTACCCTTCAACAACTATTTCACCATTAGAGTAACAACATAAGGGATAATTAGTTTTTTCCATATTCAAACTTTACCTATTATCAAACTAAAAGAACCTAAATAAACAACTAGCAAGACCAAAATCAAACAAATGAACAAAATATATACTAATTGCAAAAACCTAGAAATTTACTAATTAAAACAACTTTCATATAAAACTAACAAGATTTAAAGGTTAAATGCAAGTATACAATACCTTGAAAGAAGTTAGGAAGAGATATGAAGTGGATTAGGGTAGTTTTGAGGGAATGAATTGGGGATGAAGGATTTTCGGGTTTTTAGGGTGGGGGTTTTAATTTGGGGATTTTTGGATTTAGAATAAATGAATGGGGGAAGGGTGTTTCGCGTGTTTGTATAGATTCAGCCAAGAACTCAGTCGCTGAACCATTCAGCGACTGAGTACTTGAGAAAAATGGGAAATCTTCTGCCAAAAGTCTGATAATTGAGGTTAAAAAAAAATAATCAAAGAACTCAGTCGCTGAACCATTCAGCGACTGAGTACTTGAGCAAAATGGCAGATCTTCTGCCAAGAGTCTGATATTTGAGGTCAAAAAAAAATTTCACCAAAGAATTCAGTCGCTGAATGGTTCAACGACTAAGTAAACGGACATCAAAAAAAAAAATTTGCTGACGTAGACCCATTTTTTGTAATTAAGTTTAAAAGAACCCTACTTTTGTAAATAAGTATGGGTCAAAGCCTACCTAAGAAAAAACTTCAAATTGAATGACCCGGACCCTACCCAATTGACTTTTTTGCCATGTCTAGTACTAGTCTAGTATCATATGCCCATACATGAAGAGCCGTGGCATTAGCCGTAATACTTGGGGTGTTGTTATAAACTTATAACTAGTAACACAAAAGAATGTAGAGATTGCATAGCATATTGAACAGAAAAATTGGCAAATCAAATTTGAGATCCAGCTTACAAGTTACAACTACAAGAGACGTACAAAGAACAGTGTACAACAGTATATAAAATGGGTAAAATTAATGATTGCAGCCTGTTACTCCTTTAGTTTTTGACTTAAAAACCCACTAATCACGGATTTACAGATGACATTCCTAGACCAAAAGAATCAATTAAAGAGAAAAATAAGTGGGATTTAATCTGATAAAACAAAAAGTAAACTGCTCCTGGTCCATACACTACACTAACTGACTATGCAATTATGTATCAATCGGACCACCATCCCTTTTCCCTCCTATTCACTTGTCACCTATCTTGATTGGGACCGCCTATACTAGCCAAATCGGTTACATTACCCTCCGTATTAATAGTCCGATTGCAACAATCAAATTGTCACAAAACCGTCTCATTAAAAGATAAGGAAGACGGATAGTATCCAGTCTCAAATGAGAATTTGCATTAAAAGATATCGAGGATGTCGAGAATACGTTGGTTACAGAGGGGACAAGAGCCTCGACTAAGCCAAAGTTCCCGGGAACACACCCTACAATAAGTATGACCACATGGTATAAACGCCGCGCCTTTATTTCTTCCCATGCACACGCAACACACACTATCATTATCACTCACCACCTCTTCATCCGCCTTCTCACCTTCCTCTCCTTTACTTTCTCTCTCTAAATCTCCACCGTCTGCTGTCTCCTCCAACAACCTCATCAACGACACTCTTGACGGCGTTGTATTACCTCCAACACCGCTTCCGCCACCGATTTCTTCCGACGATGTCCGATACTCTCGTTCCGCCGCCAACGCCGCCGCTAAATTAATCCCTGAGGTCGTGTGCCGCGTCGGAACGTTCGGTTCTTCGGTGATTTCCTCAACGATGTCGATTTGATCTTCGTCGTCGTCGTCGTCGCCGTACCGCCACGTGGCAACTCCGCAGCATCCGAGGCGTTCTCTTAAGATCCTCCATCTACTATAGTAACCGAACCGGAATTTAATAATTTATTGTTAGAAAATTTCCAACATTATAATAAAAGGCAAATTAGATACAAAATATTGAAAAATTTAACTAGAAAGTTATATTTACTCCCTCTTAAAGCTGTCTTAGTCTACTAATTAAGACGTAGATATTATGGACAATAGATTGCATTTTTAATGCGATTAAATCACTTATTTTCTAAAAACTTGTTTAATTAAAGAAAAAAATGAATTAAATGAGAAAGTAAGAACGTGTCTTTTCTGACTTAATTTCAGCTCGGTTTTATTCAGCAAAGCTCAGGTTAGTTTTAGCCAATTACGTGCAACTCGTCTATTCACAAAATTAAGTCCTATTTTAATTTCATTCACTTCAACTCGGCTCCGATCAGTTTACTTCATTTCAGCTCACTTCCATTTAATTATTTATTTAAGTTCAACTCGTTTCACCCAAAAAAAAAAGACTTAATTTTGTAATGCTAATTAGAAAACAATGGTCACTCAGTCTAATTATTTTCAACTTTACGTGATTAACATTTAATTAAAGGTAAATAAATAAATGAAAGGGTGTTACTAACCTACTGCCTTCACGTGGCTCTCCATCGTCGGATCGTATAATGGATCGAGGATCTTGACCGTCCAATTTTTCAACGGTTAGAAGATCTAGAAGCGTCCACATCCGTCGTCCGTTAGTTCTTTGATCGGACGGTAGAGGTGATGGGAGTAACAATGGACGGTCTTGATTTGCCGGACTACTACTAACCGCTGCACACATTTTCCTATTTTCCTACTTTTTAAAAGAAAATTATTATTATTAAGTGAAATTTTGTGGTATTTATTTATAGTTTATGTACAAAATACATGATATGAGGAAATGAGAAGAAAGAGGAGAAATGAGTAGGGAAGAGAAGAAAGGATGTGATGTTAAAATTGTATTTATAAGGAAAGTGTTGGAGAGTTTAGGTTATACTGTATGTCTTGTTTTGGTCTAATAATTCAATAATTTTGGAAAGGGACGTGCATACATGACTTGCTCGTGAGGATAAATTGAAAATTGAAATGCAAGTGATTTGCGTCAATGGGTGTGAATGTGTGATTAATGTCACTTGTGATCATGTGTGATTAGACCACCCTATCTGTTTAATTCAATAGTCCTTTTATTGATGCATGCAACACCTAGTATTAACACAAAGTCTTACTTGCGACGCATCGTGACTGGTTGAGACCTTCTCACGAAGAACAAGTGGAGGGATCCATTTGTTCTCCACTTGCCTCCCCACTTGCACTTTGTGAAGAGAGCTTGACCCATTGAAGCTAGCGACGGATCGTCTCGTCACAAATGAGATTTTGTGTAGTATTAGACTCTTACCCCCCTTAATAATATAATGGGTTACCCATCGAATGTTTTACCGTTGCTCAAATTTTTGTTTAAGGCTGGTGAACTTAAAACGTGACAAATAATATAGATAAGACAAGTATAATATTTACTGAAATTCGTCGCAGACTCACAGGAGTTGTCATTTAATTTTTTTTTTTGAATTTTTAATCAAATAAAACTTTAGAGATATTATCACTTGTACCACTCTTGTATGCGTTAATCTTACTCGTACCCTTATGTTTCGAGAAAGTCCACTTGTACCCTCTAACTTCGTACTTATTCTCACTTATACCCCTAACTTACAGACTAATCCCATTTGCACCCTCTAACTTCGTACTTATTCTCACTTATACCCCTAACTTACAGACTAATCCCATTTGCACCCTTACTTTTTCCTACATGTGTACTCCAACTTTCTAGTTACACAGTAATCATGACCATAATACTGAGAACCAACAATTAAGATGTTAAATGTTAATTGTGGTTTAAGAAACCCTTCATTTGACATCTCAAACCCTTAATGCTTTACTTTAGCATTTGAAACACTCTTAATATATATGTTGAAGATGAAGTGGAGTTATATAAAATGAATTTGGAAGGAAAATTGATGTTTGTTGGAGAGAAAACAAATATTTCTATTAGGTTACTCTTCTTCATATTGTTTGCATAGTACTTAATACCGCACTTGACGGTACTCAATATTATGGTCATGATTGATGTGTAACTAAAGAGTTGGAGGTCACATATGGGCTTTCCCGAAATTTATAGGTACACGTGGGATTAGCCCACACCAGAGGCGTACAAGTGAAAATTTCACAGCTAACCATACATCTGATCGCAGATTCGGAATTGATTATTTTTGTAAGTTGTCATTTATGATATATTTGGATGGGAAAGAGAATTACCATATTTTGAACATGTAATTAAGAATTATGGTCAAACGTTTTTTCGTTCAAAAAGAGAAATACAACCTAGAACAGTAAACCATGAGAAAACATGAGTATCTAGTAGAATTTCTTTAATTTTTTTAGTAGATTTGTATGTTCTATTCAAATTTAACAACAGTTTTGGAAAATTATTTATTATAAAATCATTTAAGTTTTTGTATATTCATATCATGAATCATGGTCACTAATATTAGTATAAAGTTTATTTCATTATGATATTAAAGCCACATGCTTGGCATGTGTTCTTTACGGTTTAAAGAAATTGAACTGAGTTAAAATGAATTTAATAGAGTTAAATTAAGGTTGAATTGAACTGAATGAAACTAAGCAGGAGTGAGCTAAAAGTAATAAGCTGGAAATTAAAGGACATGCCTAAGTGTTTGTAGTTCGTTCATATACTATGTATTAATGTAGCACAACTGGTGGTGTAATTTCCGAGTCTTATATTAAAGTTTTCGAGTATTATTTTAAGGATTATGTGTTATACTAGCGTTTCTGAGTTCGTTCACTTAAACATAAAGCTCGTAAAATTTCAACATAGCTCAAAAACATTACATATAAGCTCATTTATATTTGAGTTCTGAAGTAAAAAAAATAAAATGTAACTTTAAACTTTAAAAAGCTCAGGAAAAAAATTACATATAAAGTCAATTATATATTAGGTCGGATGTATATAGTTAATAACTAGGGTCAATTAAGGAAAAACAGTTTGGCAACAGTTACATTTAATTCTTGTATTTACCAAAATAAAAATTGTTTGTTGTTGAAAGGAGGTTTGTAAGAGTATCTCTAATAGTTGTAGAAAAAGCATTTTAAGCTACTTGCTCAACCATTGGAGTGAGCCACATAAACTAGCTCAATTCGAGCTACTAGCTCAAATGGACCCACAAGGAAAATAAGATCATTAAATGAATACATGTGGGTCCATTTAAGCCAAAATTGTAGCAGCTTACCATTGGAAGAATTTGATGTTTAAATGTGTAGTAGCTTAAAAATATGATGTGGAAAGTTAAGCTAGTAAGGTTGTTGCTTACCATTGGAGATGATCAAAGTAAATGAGTTTTTATATACTCCCTCCAAGTCACTATATTGTTCGTTTTCTTTTTCACACAAGAATCATGAAAATGAATTTAGACCACACAAAACACATTATCTCACATACAATTAATTTTTGACCACACACAACACTTACCAAATAAGGAAAGAGGGAACAAAATTCGACTAACATAAAAAGGAAATAGGGAACAATATAGTAACTTGAATGGAGTATTAGTTTATATACATGAAACAAACCATTAGTGGTTTATCTATTATTGATGCCTAAAAACGAGTCAAACATAATCTCACATTATAGGACAAATCTTTTGCTTTTCTCCATATATTTTGATTTTGTTTTATTTATTTATCACACATGAGTATATTTGACTTGTCGTAAGCTAGGTAGCACCAAAACGGACACGGACACGGACACGGACACGGACACGGACACGACACGGACACGTGATACGGCATCTCGTGAAATTTAGGACACGGGACACGGCATTTAAATTTAATAAAATATATATTTTATAGTTATAAATAACGTACGATTTTATATTTGTATTAGTATTTGATATTAAATGTAAATAATTGAAGGTAAAAATTGACTTTGACGATAATTTGTTCTCATTTTCCACCCAAAATCACCTTTAATCAATCTCTTTTAATCTTTCAACCTCCAATTCCTTCTTTATAGGTGTCCGTGTGTCCGACACGGTGTCCGACACGGGACGACTAAGTGGAAGGAGTGTCCGTGCTACCTAGGACGTAAGCATAAGACGGATTTATCCCTCTTAAATTAGCACGTAATATGTATGTGTTTCAACAAAAAAACACTTGTGTATTGTTCGGATTCATTAACAAAAAGATAGTAGTGTTATCATTGATAAAAACATACTCCCTTCTATTCACAATAACATTCCCCCTTTTCATTTTCATCTATTTACAATACCTTTCCCCTTTCCTTTTTTGATAAACTTTTTTATTGTTAAATGACCATACTACCCTTATTACTTATCTATTATTACCATCCAACCCACCCTTAACCTATCCTATTAACCTTCTAACCCAGCCCACTAATTAAACCTAACCCACTAATCTACCCAGCCCACTATGATTAACCCTAACCCTTCCCGCCCTATATTAACCCACTCCCTCAACAAACCCAACCATATCTCCTTCTCTCTTCCGCCTCTTCATTCTTGTCACTCTTTCTCTCTTCTGCGACTCTCTTCATCTCTCCGTCTTCTAATCTTCATCACTTCATCATTTCTTCACCAGCCTATCATCATCTTCATCTTTCCCTCTTCTAATCTTCATCACTTCATCACCACAAATTCATCCTATCATCATCTTCATCATCATCATCCTTCATATTCATAAAAATCGACTTAAAGCACAACGTAATGGTTAAATTGGAACCTCTTTGTTCTGATATTGACCTGCGTGAGATGGAGAAGAGATATGAAGATGTAGATCTGGGGGAGATAGGGATCGACGATGATATGCTTGATGTTGTATCCGATGCATTTGTTGTTACTGCATGTGCGAATTATGTTGTTCTTGTGTTGATGACAGAAGATCATGAGATGAAGGCGAAGTTGTGGATAGAAAAACTTTATATTCCAGAGAATAGAAGACTGTTCATGGAGGATCTATGTAAATACTGGCCCGTATTTGCGGTTTTATTGGAGTATGAGGATAAGGAGACTGCCAGGGAGAAGAGAGATGGTGTTTTTGTATGTTCATCTGCTGATCTTTCTAAGTCAGTTGATGAAATAGAACTGATTGCCATGCGAGACAACACATTCATTGTTAGTT
This sequence comes from Heliosperma pusillum, assembly GCA_022085475.1. Classification (NCBI taxonomy): domain Eukaryota; kingdom Viridiplantae; phylum Streptophyta; class Magnoliopsida; order Caryophyllales; family Caryophyllaceae; genus Heliosperma; species Heliosperma pusillum. The sequence continues at coordinate 27,735 of JAIUZE010004594.1, read as the reverse complement.
GGTTTATGAGGGAGCTTTGTAAGTATTGACCTGGTTTTGAAGTTCTACAAGAAGATGAACCAAGGGAGGTTGGTTTCTTGTCCTATTACTTGATTCAATTTAATTGTTTTTATTTTATGTTTTTTATGGACTAGTGATGATCTGGTTTATGCACTTGATTTCTTTTCATCTAATACAAGCTGCCCAATGATACGCTTTGTTGAGGGCAGTAGATAGCCTTAACTGTTGTTCATGCACTACGCCACCACATTTATGAGTGAAGAGGCTGTGTATGAACAACAACTTTGAGAGTAATGTTCACTAAAGTTTATTTCACTGAATTACTCATGTTTTATGTTAATATCCATGATACGCCAAAGACTGATTAGTAGAAAAAGTAGTGCAAAGTTCAAAAGTAGACTCTACTTGCTGATTTTCTGGGTTCTTCTTGATTGCTTGCTGTTACTACTCCTTTCTTTATCTGCGAAATTGTAGAGAGTCAGAACCAGTCTTTGATATGCTGCAATTTTCCAAAATTTTGCTACCATGCTCCATTCACCTGCATATATATCTAGATAATACCAGTAATGGTACCAGTAATTGTACCAACAGGTTCAATGTCGCATGTTGGTTCATTACTGGATCCACTACTACTAGCTATGTCCTCTGCATTCTCTGTTAATCTGCTGAGTGAACTTACTAATTCATTTATACTACTTGCATCACCAACATTCTGTACAAATTGTACGCATTCTTTCACTAAATCAATATTAGCATTGAGGTATTCAGGCAAAAAACCAGCTGCTGCTAGTTTAGACTTGTGCATATGTGGCACAGGATAGTCTATGCCACCTTTCTTTTTCATTACTTCAAGCATATATGCCTGTAATGTTAACCACTCATACTTCAGTTTAAGAACTTCTTGTTCTTCATATGCAATGAGTGTGTTTCCTATAAGTTCATCCAACTTTGTAGCCCTTTTCTTTTGTTGAAGAGATTGGATAGACCTAAAAAAACCCCAAGTCCAAGACATTCAAGTCTGGTGAATTGGGGGTTTGATAGTTTAATTCAATCTGCCATCCATTTGATGTTGCTGCTTTTTTGAATTCTGGATCATCATTATTGAAATGTGGACGAGCATTATCTTGTTGAATGGTAATATGCTTACTCTCATTAGTAGGCCATTTAGCCTTTATAGCTGGCAAAACACAGTTTATAACCATGTCTCTTGTCACATTTTTGTTTATTAACTCTATGCATTTTGTTTCCATTGTTCCAGCAACTCTATTTTTTGAGCTTCTTTTTGCTGGTACTTGGACAGTGAAAGGCCAAATGCCTATCTTCCCATCAAATAATACTTCACCATTAGACTCATACCTGGGTCTTGCTACAACACACATAAACATCACATTTTCTATGAAGTTCTTAGATTGGACACATCTATGAGGTTCAGTTTCATTTTTTGCCAAATAAAACCTTGTAGAAATTTTAGTTATATAAAACCATTTCTCATCCATGTGAATGATATTGCTTTGATCTTTGAAAATCACTTGTTTGGTTAATTCATGATACTCTAAATGTGCTAGACTGAAAATTAATCTAGCAAGTTTGTTGTTATCTGTCAAACCTGGTTTGATAGCATTTGTATGAGATTTGATCTGCTTTGATGTCACCCATCTATTAATTGTTGACTAGCTGACCCCTAACTTTGTAGAAAGCGAGTGTTGTGTTGTCCTACTGAGAAGATCAATTGACTTGAGTTTCTCAGTATCTAACACAAGCTTCCCAATTTTCCTGCATCCTTTCTTTTTGCTGTTGACATTCACATGTATGCTTTTTTGCCTTTGTGCCTCTGCTATATTCCAAAGGTTTGTTATTGTTTTCCTGCAAACTGAGTACCTTTTTGCCAGTGTTAACATTATACCATAGTCTGGTCTACCATTTTTGCTATTTTCTAAAATTGTTTCAATAATTTTAGATCTTTCTAAGTTGGTGAGATTCTTCATTGGATGATTCTGTATTTTTTTGTGTTGTGTTTCTGTGAAAAGTGTTTTTTGGACATGTGCTAATAAATGAATAACCCTAATAAATGACCCCTTGTATTTATAGTAGAAAGAACTTTGCACTCTTTTGAACTTTTGGTTTTGGCGCAACTATGAAACCTGTTTGTAATTTGGCTCCATACTTGAATTTTGGTGCCAATTTTCAGACTTGGTGAGAGGATATTTAACATTTGAGATAATATTTGGGGTATTTTAGCTTATGTGACAACTCAAATGGGTCAATCAAGACAAGATGAAGGAAATCAATCCTTAATATGAAGTCCATCTAGTTCATTTGCTCTTCATTTCAGTTCAGTTTGTGTAATTTGTATCTGAAGTCCAATATTCTGTATTTTTTTGAGATTTTTAAGCAGATTTGAACTTTATGTAATTTTATTATGTAATTTAATTAGAATTAAGAATGTGTAATTATTTAATTATGTAATTTGTGGATTAATCAGACTTTGTGGATTAATCAAATTTTCTGTGGAAATTAAAAGGGAGGGAAATTGATTTTTCACTAAAAAAGGAGGGAGTCATTAACTCTTAATTTTACAATTAAGAAAGTCATTTATACACCATCTCTCCAATCACCTTACCCCACTACATTACTTTTGCTTATTTAATTCAAAACCTTAAAATTTGTGCCAAATGGGAAGGGGGAACATTGCTCTGAATAGGAGGGAGTATTTGTTTTTCGTTATCATTGCCCTTAATTTACTCTTACGTTATTATTAAAGATAATAATAACGCCACCATCGTTTTTATTAACGACACTCAATTTTTAAGAAAGTAAATAATAAAATGGTAATGACGCTATCATTAACATACGGAAACGATGTTACTGGCTGCAAGGCAGGCAGGCAGCTTTAAGGGTCATAGAGATTGGAGAGACATTGGAGAAAGGAAAAGACAAATTAGAAAGAAAAAATAAAGAGATTGGAGAAACGTGAAAATTAGAAAAAGGGCAAATTTGGGTTGAAAAGATACAAAACTAACGAAAAGAAAAGCTGATTAATTGCCGATTTGCCGATTTGCCGGTGCTCAGCTACTTGGCACCAGAAATTGGTTTCAATTGTACTCTTGTACTATTGTTACACATGCTTAAAGCTTTCATGTTTACCTCCTTTAGATTAGTTGATCCACTATTTTTCAATCAAATCCTTTGAGAGATTTAGCATTCCAAATAATTGATTGAGTTCAACTTTCAATAATATAAGTCGAAAATAAAATGATTATTGTTGGACTTACAAGTTTATAATTTTGACGATAAATAGCTAAAAGGTAAAGATAATTATTACTCCTTCCACTCAATTTTAAATACACAATTTCTCTTTCACATTTATGCCGATGCACAAATTGTAACCTATTTTTTGAGTTTTACCTGATAAAAAATACTCTATAAAAGTTTGATATTCTTATTTTACTAATAAAAGCGAATAAAACAAGATCCACGTGACTATATTTTCTCTTATATAATGTACACACATTTTAAGATTTGTTCATTTATGAATAGTATAGAAAATGAAATGGTGTGTTTGGTTTCGAATGGAGGGAATATTATTATGTAACATTAACATATATTTGCATTTGCTATAAGTTCTTTTTTTAAAAAGTAAATTTTCAAGTAAAAATACAATATGTAAATGTCGATCTCAAACGATTGCATTTGCGAGTGCGTGAAAAGAATGTGGAAACTCAATATGAAAAACATGGTGTGTTATTTTTATTCAATGTTTTGATTACAATGGCAGTGATGTATTCGATTGTTTTATCATTGATATTCTAAGAAGTTAAAACTTTTATCGATTTAACCTAAAAAGGTTTGGTAGAGACAAAAATGAAAAAATTGAAAAACATCCATACTTCTCTATCTAGTCACCGGTTTTCTCCACAGACAACCACCCTTCTTCTCTCCCTCCAACATTGTCGGTGGCGGAACCTCTCCTTGGCCCATCACCGACAGCTCACCTGTGATCAACGTCTCTTCCTTCTCTCCTGATATGCCCTTCTCACCTTAGTATGGCGCTCCCCACCCTTATTTCCGTATTCATGGGTGCATTTTATGAAAGAAAATCGAATCTCACTCGTTTTCTTATTAAAGGGTGCATTTTGGAAGGAAAATATTTTAAGATGACGATATTTATTTATATAAGAGTCGAAGCTTCAATTTTAACATCTTCAAACATTCAAACCTATTGTAAAATGGATTGCGATTAGGTACGTATTTCTGTCTTCATTGTTTATATTTGTTTTGAGTGTCCTTTGCAACCTAGGTAGCACCAAAACGGACACGGACACGGACACGGACACGAACACGGACACGGACACGGACACGGACACGGACACGGACACGGACACGGACACGACACGGACACGTGATACGGCATCTTGTGAAATTTAGGACACGGGACACGACATTTAAATTTAATAAAAATAACTATTTTATAGTTATAAATAATGTACGATTTTATTTTTGTATTATTATTTGATATTGAATGTAAATAATTGAAGGTAAAATTTGACTTTAACTATAATTTATTCATGTTTCCCACCCAAAATCATCTTCTAATCAATCTCTTTTAATTTTCAACCTCCCATTCGTTATTTATAGGTGTCCGTGTGTCCGTGTGTCCGACACAGTATCCGACACGGGACGACTAAATAAAAGGAGTGTCCGTGCTACCTAGTTTGCAACCATCTACTGATTAAACATTAATAAGCATATACATATAATCCGGACTTACCAATAGATAAGTCAAGAGATAGAGTACTACTTTGACATATGAGTCATGATAATATATCTAGTTTTGATTTTTGAAGTGTATATATCTCGCCATCTAGTAGTAGATAGTAAAATGGAGTAGTATATAGTACTATATAGCTCACTGATTGCTAATAATGAAAAGGACATGTTATTTGTATCCGAATTTGTGTTCAAGTAACATATACTTCCACAGTCTCGGTCAATTGTTGTCCTATTCTTTTTTTTGGTATCTCGGTCAATTATTATTCATTCTTTATAATTTAAACCACCAATAAGACTATTGTCCACTTGTCATCAACTAAGTGTAATCACAAATGATTCTTACACTTTCCTTGTCTTTTACATATGTATTTCTACAACTTACACAAAATTTGGGTTTTATTATGTCATTATAAAAAGATATATTTAGTTTGTATTATAGAATCAGATTATAAGATTGCATTATGATCCTGCCGCTAGAAACTCTTAAATGAATAAGATCTTCTACAACCACTAAAAGAACCGGAGATCAGTCAAACTTTTTTCAGTCGTAAAATCGTAGAATAACTATGATAACTACACTAATATATAGGGGTTGGGTGAGCATCGGTCAAAAACTTGACCGTACCGAAGACCAAAAAAAATATATGTGTCCAAAGACAGGACCTAAACATTTTGGTTCTGGACCGGACCGATCATGTATTTTCGAACAGGTCTTGAACGAATGGGACAAAAATTTATAATTTTATAATTTTCGGTAATAATAATTAAAATTTTATTTCTATTAAATCAAATAAATTAGATGATTAAAGTTTTTTATACCAAAGTAATCACCAGTACTAAGTTCTAATATTGTTTTGAAAATAAATATCTGATCACTTTGTTAACTTCCGAAAACTAATCAAGAAACATCTAAATTTTGATTCATTTGATCCGAATTGAAATGAACTAATCTTGGACTGAACTGGATCGAAAACCAAAATTTTAGAAAATGATGACCAAGGACCGAACTTCCGGACCTAAATGAACATGATCCATATTCGAGTCTAGACCAAATGGTTTGGTCTGGTCCATTTTTCATGTCCGTACATGTACTTGCTTAGCCTACTATTAACCCTTACATTAAGGAAAATAATAAATACAACTCTTAGGGCTTTATTTAAGGAGCTAAAATAGGAAATATTCACTTAATATTGTCATTAATTGTATAAGTTTTGTGCAATTTTAACATCATTTTCTATATTAATTAATACCATATATAGAAGTTTTTAACTCCTTAGATACAATCCTAAAACTGTATTTAACATTACTCTTACATTAATAATAACAAAAAGTTTCACAAAATAATAGGGAGTAACATCTTTTATGTTTTAACACTAAAAGTTTGGTATGTTATTGAGTCAGAATTATTGGCCGATAAAACGAAACAAAAAATTAGTCAAAATTTGATAAACAAACATTGGTGTACGAGTCTATGTGAATCGAAAGAGTTTGTTTTGTATAGATAAGCTAAACCATCTACTTATAGAATTAAATTAATTAGTGTCTCTTTCAGTCACGTAATCAGGAAGAAGTTCCAATGGTTTAACTAACTAATTCATTAGTGTCTCATTAAATAGTAATGACATTTGTTGGATTAATTAGTATTACATTGACGACATCTTGTCATGTTTGTTTAAATTAGGCCGGCTTACCTACATTTGATGGACTATCTGTTTGTTTGTTTATCCATCTACTTTTGAAATATATGCTTAGTTAAAGTTGTTCAACTTCACATCAAGCTTAAGACAAAACCTGCTTTTGAAGGTAAAGGTGAAAATGTAAGCAATAAAATAGATCGGAGGAAACTCATATGTTTTTCACAAATTCTCATTTGTGACGGGGTGACCCATCGCAAGCTTAAGACGGGTCAAGCTCCCTCACAAAGAGCAAGTGACAAGGCAAGTGGGGAATTCATTTACCCTCATTCGATTAGAGAATAATGCATGCTGTCATGCTGATATAACTTCTTGCTATAGCTTATGTTTGCTTGCTGAGATTGAGATGTGTGCTTTTTCGTTTACCAAAGTCACAAAGATGCCAAAATCATGTATCGAAAACCATTTCCACTGTTTGATGCAATGGAGGAAATTTATTCTAAAGATAGGGCAACCAATGCTAAGGGTAATACAACTCTTGATAGAGATGATCAAGGTGCAATCAATGAGACACTAAGCGAAAAGGTCCAAGAAGATGTTCAAAGTGGCGAACTCTTAACTGAAGGATCAGAAACTAGTAAAAGAAGTGGAGATAAAAGTGTTAAGCCACCAAGTAAGAAAAGGTTGCGTAAAAACAAGGAAGTTTTGAAAATTTGATGGGAACCATGCTTGAGAATATTAATGCTCAGATTACTCAACTCACTACTATGTTAGAAGTTCCAAAGAATTACAAAGTTGGTATGCGTGAAGAGTTGGGCAAAGTACACGGTATTCTAAGAGTCAATATTCTCACTTTGTGTTCGATTATGACCGAAAGCGATGTTGCCGTTTTCCGTGACTTGACGGATGAGGATGAGAAGTACGATTTTTTAGCCATGGTATTGAGCATGTCTTCATAGATGGAGAAAACGAGTCAATTTATTTTTGTTTCTAAATTTATGGCACTTTTTCTTTGAATAGATTAAAAAGTTTGGTGTAATACACTGATTATATCAAAACTTTATTGTGGTTGATGACAATTATGAATATGACACTAATTGTAATCAGTAAGCAAGACATATTTGTTCTTGTTGAAGTCATTACAGGCTTACAGCTATTCCAAACTTGGGAATTATTAACCCAGTAAATATTACTCCTAGTTGTCAAACCGTATATACAGGAAAAATTTCCTCCCTAATCAAGTCCTTGGGTAATTATCACCCCATTAAAATCTCATCCTCAAATATAAAGTTGATACCACGCGAGCCCTAAACATTGAAGTTAGCCCGAGTAGTAGCCCATAGCCATAGGTGTCTCAAGTCAATATTGGACTAAGCCCGTTATGCATTACTATTCCGATTACAATCCCAATCGAGCCCACATAAAGTTATGGCATTTATAGACCACTAAAACATGATTAAAAGTTCAACAAGACTAATCAAACCTTATTGATTGGACGAATTAAAGTCTTTCGTTGGTTTACAAACATGTTGAAGTACGAAGTAGTACACTCCTTGTGCTAGCAATCGATCAATTCAATACTCGATGTGTTTGAAACACACTAATACTGGAAATGTACAAGTAAGACTGCATACATCCAAACACGAGTAGTATTGGAAACGTACCGCATGACTCCAACTCTCTTGCACAATCATCGGCATACGTTCCGATTTCTAACAACTAATTAAAATTATGATGAGACTAAATAAAAAGAATTAAGTTCCATTGATAGAGACTTTAATTCATTGCTTCTCTAACACTAACAATCCATTTTCAAAGATTGTAACTAAAAATGTAAATAACAACTTAATCAAAAACACTTACAAGAGAAGAAAACATCATTACAAACCTGATAAAACACTTCAAGTATAATCCCTCTATACTCCTTAGAATTCATTGAAATATAATAATTCAATAAATACCTAAGATCTTTAGCTTCTTGCAATTTATTTGCTAATATAACTTCAACCATGGACTTCCTAAAATCTTGTCTTGGATCATCACTACACTTCTCCATTGCAACAACAAAAACCAATCTTTTGCTACTTGTATTCTTACTTCTTCTACTATTACTAGTACTATCAACCATTTTTTGTTTCTTTTTTCGCGCTTCCATTACTCGTCTTGCATGTTCTTCTTCCCCTTGTTTGATCATTTGGTCTAGTCTTTCTTGGACCATGTAATGTGCCAGGCTCGAGATTGCTGTAACACGGTCAGACGACCTTATATTCTCGCCTTCTTCTACTGTCGACGAGACGCTAATCCTACAATTAGTGCAGCAAAATGCTCTGTTCACTCTGTTCTTTTGGAAGTGCATTTTATGGTTAGACATTTTAATACTAAGTGGCTAAGATGTGTATATTGAAAGAAATTAGGAAGGCATATGGGAAACATTGGGTATTTTAGTTAGATTGATTATTATTGTAGTAATTAACAATTGATTAAATGATTAATTAAGGTTGTAATTATGATGTTTTGTTTACCCTTTAGTGAACTGAAGTGAACTTTTGTACTATTTCATTAGTTGGCAAAATGTGTTTGCTGGAAAATTGATCTACTTGTAGTATAGGGGGAGTAATGGGGACCATGTTTTATCACATTTTAGCTTAGGGTAGTAATGCTAAATATGATGATAAAGGGGATTTTTCATATGCTTTACATCTCATGCTTGATCATTTTCAATGTTTTTACATTTTACCTTATAGCTTAATTATAGGCTTAAATGCTACCATGTCACACTATACAAGTAGTTTAGTTGAAAAATCAAGGGATTTTCTAGCAACTTTTTATGGATAATGTTAAGGTGACATCAGATGGTATGTGTTTTAATATCATCCTTTTACATACAGAGTACAATATATAAGGTTAAATTAAATGTTGAACTCACATTAAGGCTTTTGTAAGGGTGGTAGGAAAACTCAATGCCACCCGGGGTACCCAAGCAAGCATAACTGTTTGTGTTTATGGAGAATAACGAAAATAAAGCCTAGAATTGCATAAAAGAACTTCATTATATGTGGCATGTAATCTCATATACAATCATATTATTCATATACGTGTATCGATTATGTTGACTTGCTAGAAGCTTTTATGAACTTGATTTAGTTAAGTTTGACATATTTCCACGTAGGGAGGATCAAAATGTAGGGTTAGGCCAAATACGAATTTAGAATCCCATATTTATTCGTAGCTGTTTGTTTATGATAATAAGTACTGTACATTGGATTCTAGAGGGTTGTATTGGAGTTATAATCCATCAAGTATGGAATTTCATTTTAAAACCAATAATGGTCTGTTTGGGAACATAAATTTCATTTAGAAATCTGGATTTCAATCAAATAAGAAGTTTGGCAAATCAAAAGATTTGGATTTGAAAATATTTTGGATTTGATACAAATCCCCACCCATTGGATTCCAGCCCATATGAAATACGTCCCCTACCCCCCCTCATTTCCAAATCCATAACTGTGTATTCCCTCTCTTCCCCTTCCCGGCTAATTGCTAACCCATATTCACCATCTTCAAAGTATGAAACAATCAAGCTATGATGACATTAATTTAAGATTAGAGATTTAAAAGCTCATACTCCAAAGATTTTGATCAATCGTACCTCGTTGCGTACGGTTTTTGATCGGACCAAATTACTGCATGAAGAATAAATTGTGGGATGCTGCTCAAAGATTCAATGATTTGATGGTGTTTGTGGTTACAATTGAGTTTTTTGTCAGTATTGATGCAACAATTGTATGTTTTAATTTTGAAGACTGAATTTTAGTTGATGTCAAGACTCCATATTAATAATGATTTCATGATAATTTTCTAATTAAACAAATTAAAAATTTACATCTCCCCAAACAAGGGAATTGGATTTTGGATTTCATATTTGAAAACACAAATTTCAAATTTAGCATTCCAAATAAAATCAAGGTTCCCAAACGCTACATAAGTGGATTGTACATCCGATGTACTACAACATATAGCGAAGTTTTCGAGCTTTGTAATAAAGTTTTTGAGTTTCTTATTAAAAACTTATGAGCTTTACTATCAAGTTTTTGAGTTAGTTCATTTGAACATTAAACTCAAAAAAATTACAATATAACTCAAAAACATCATATATAACATTTAAAATGTAACTTAGAAGCTTTAAAATGCTCAGAAAAAATACACATATACTCAAATTCAAATTAGGTATGAGGTAATACATCCGATGTATAATCCTTTTTCTCTTTTAAAACACCCCAACGAAACATTGGAATAGATTAAATACATTCCAATTCATTTCATATCATCCAACTAAACACCACTCGGGTCTATATGATTTATTGGTTTATAGATAAGTGTGTTAGCAGGTTTAGACGTGTCAATAATGGATCACGACTTTGTAAATTTCACAAATGCATTGTCCATAATTGCTCAAGCCGGACAAGATAGGGTTGCTGGATGAAACCGTTCGAAAACAACTCTATTTCCAAAGTATAATTCACGTATGTGCACAAACCACTCTTAAGATGATGGATGAAAAACTAATTTTGGGAGTGTCATCGACTCATCAATAATACGGAGTACTTCATACTAGTTTGCTTTCCACCTTTAAAAAAAATGACTAGTTTGCTTTCTTAGACCTTAAACTTTTGTTAGGTAAGGCTAACTAAAGTAAGTAAAACGAGTACCACAAAAGTTTAGATGCATTGAATAACACATAGGATTATAAGTAGATTAAATGCTTCCTAAAATTATTAAGATTATATTAAGATTAGGCAAAAAAACAGGCAAAAGACTAAAAGGTAGTAATAAGAAATAAAAAAAAATAATAAATGATGAAATTGTATTCTCAAATCATGCTAAAAGTGAGAAAATAAAAGGAGATCCATTGAAACAAGCCTTAATTCTCCGTCTATGCTTTGATGAACTAAATCAATAAATTCTTTTAAATGATCATGTAAGGGATTGGCTACATAATTACTCACTTTTTGTTTAATTTGATTCCATAAGACCCTAATAAAACATAATTTCTTCGCAACTTTGATACTTTGTTCATTCTATAATAACAATATATATGATCATGAGATTCATGACACTATATATATTCATACTCTATATTTTAATTAGTTAACCATGACCCATTTAAATATTTTTTGAAGAGAATTTAAAGCTTTTTAATAATCCTAAATTATGATTTAAAGCTTTATATTAATAATAAATTACATTGATATGTCAAAAAATCCTGAAAATTAATAATTTAAAATTACAATCAACAAAAAATTACTGAATTATATAATTTCACCTTACACAGTTTTACTAAAACAAAAGCAAAAAAATCAATAAATAAGTTCATAAGAACCCACTGCTTTAGTAAAATTATTTAAAAATTAGTCAGTTAATAAATATTAGAGAATTTAGGTGATATCATTCTAATTTGTAAAATATCAAAATTAATTACTCAATGTATGCATTAACATTCTATTTAGCCGTTGATCCATATAAAACCCCACAAAAAATACATTCTTTTCAACTTATCTTATTTAATTTGGTTTTAGAAAATACAAAAAAAAAATACTCATGTATTCTAAATCTCTCGCTAAATACTCACACTGCAATCTACTTAGATAGATCTAATAAATTTATCGAAGTGCCATTTTTTATGTGTTACGAGCATAAAACCATTAAAAAATTGTCTTGGTTAGACTGATTAAATGTATAAAAAATACTTACGTTATAACCAAGAAAAGAATAAAAATTTACCATGTAGATTAGAAGCATTTAAAAATAAATCCGTCATTCATGAGGTGAAATGCCACATAAATCCACCCTATATATAAAAGCTGAGTTTTTTCCAGCCTTCCTATTGGCTGGAAAAAACTCACCTTTTCCCCCTTTTTTATGGCAAGTGGGACCCACGGTAGTTTACATAACAATTAATTACCCTCTCTCCTCTCCACACCAATTATCTATGATATGACATTACCTAAAGGCATATATAATATGATATGAATATATAATATGATGACCTATGATATTAATTATATAAATTTTTTACACTACAATCCACCAGTACAATAAAATTTACAATAAATTTGTGATCAAAAAATTAAGAGAAACAAAATTTTATATTTTAGAGTTCAAGATAATAATTTACTTCCTCCATTTCTTTTACTTATCTTTCCATTTCTCTATATAATATGAGAAATATTTTTTTTGAAGTGAGAAGATAAAAAAATGAAATATATATATTGATTATTTATTTTGTACATTTATGATCATTATAAAGTTTACCAAATTTTCTCAATATGATCGATGTGATGTTGACTGTGTGACTAAGGTCCTAATTTTGCAAATGATAGCATTCAAATAACACATTCATTGTTTGGTAAAGACATTATAAATATCAAACAATATTCATGTTTAACTTTTAGATAATACCGAGGTATTTTAAACAAAGTTAAACAAATAATTGGGACGAAGATAAAAGTGTATTATTACATTTTAACCAATTAAAAAATTTAGATTTTAGAGTACACCTTACTTTTAAACTTTATAATATCAATTATGAAAATACAATCCGTGCATTTTTGCACGGGCATAAAACTAGTAGCATTGTAATGCAATGTAGATAGATTTTTTTTTTCAAATTAAATTGTTTTCAAATTTATTGATTATAATATAAACAAAACATAACGTGAGATAAAGGAAATACATGCATATATTTGTACGAAAATGAGAGAGGGGAGAATAGAAAAAGATAGAAAAACAGAGAGGTAGGCGATATGGAGAGAATGTAGATAGTCGGTCTTTTAGTGACATAGGATTTTGGTGATGGCAATGGTGGGATTATATATGGTCATATGGTGGTACATATGAATTCTCAGCAAGTCCTGTCTAAGACGGTACTATTCATCTTAGGTTTAAGTCGTGTCAAACAAAATCATATAGTGGTAATAAAGACAAACCTTTTCGTATTTTTCAAGGAACACGTGGGTGATTTGATATGTATTTAACCCGTGTTAAGTTTAAGATGAATTGTGTCCGTCTTAAATAGAATTTATGATGAATTATTTGAAGTGTTTGGGCTTTGTTTATTCATTAGTTTGGCCCAATTCAAAATAGATTGTACCTGTTTAATTATGAACTCATCCAACTAACATGAGCCGAAATCATGTCGCCAAAATTTGCGAAGTTAAAATGTGTAAATACGAATGATTATTGTGTTATTTTCATTTAGCCGATGGTACATGTAACGATATTGCTTATTTTCTTCATTTTCCAGATTAATTTATAATACGAATATATCGAACATACACACCTTAAATTGAAAAAAAAATAAATTATGCACAATTTGTCAAGTTATATTAATTTATTATTCATACTACGGAGTATGTTTTTTATTTTATAGAATAGTTATTAAGGGCCAACAATCAATATGGCTGGTTTGTGAAATAAGTCAATAATTATTGTCTAATACTCAAGTTCTCTAGCTACTCTCGGATTACTAACGTTTCCCTGGCGTATTTCATACTGTGTTTTGCAAAGCAATGATATTTACACAAATTATACTATAATTTGTATGTTTATTACTCCCTCCGTCCCGGTCATTTGTTTACCTTTCCTTTTGGCACATATATTAAGAAAATGGTAGGGGACCTCTTGTGGATGTGCTAGGTGGATTACATGTGGACAATAGTCCCATTGGGTGATCAAATTACTCATAGGTTATCATCCAAATATAGAAAAGTAAACAAATGAATGAGACACCCTAAAATGGAAATGGTAAACAAATGACCGGGACGGGGGGAGTATATTTTTTCTACTATTTGTAAATGATACAAAATATAGTTCGAAGTTTAAATTTTAACTAATAGTTATTGAAATTTTATATCAATATTTATGCATGAAATTGAATGTTTTCTATACAAGTTTAATACCAAACCCGTGTAATTTTGCACGGGTATAAAACTAGTAAGTCATAAAAATATAAACACATCATAATTAACATGTCTTTGATTAAAATACTTCCACAAAGAATAAAAAAGTCAAACAAATAATTGGTCAAGGAATTATTTCTCTCAATTTTGCACAGTTAAAAAAATATATATATATAGTTAAAACTTGAAACAAAAATATTCTTGGAGCGTCTTTGTATTTATAGTCAAATGTTGCAGAGGTAATTAGAAACACACCCTCATTATACACATTAAATTCAGCATGAATTATGAATTTAAGTAATACTTGCTTAAAGATAGAGGAGGAGAATATTGTAAAAGGTTAGTATCAAAAGGGTCCAACCATTGATCAGCCTCAATATATGAAACGTTAAGGAAAGGAGCGATTAATGTGTCGTTAAGCTTTTGCTCATAAGACACTCTTGAACTCATATTTGCACCTGCTCCTGAGCACATGTACTCCCCGTAGAATACACTCCTGCATGCATTATCATCATATCTTAATTAATTACTTCATTAATATGATATACTCTAGACTGTATAGTAGGGGGAGCTACATAGGCAAGGAACGAGATTTGAATTGGATCGATATAAGTACGACCTCTCGTGACTTTATTTAATGAGAAACATCCTTAATCACTTGTGTTGGAACTATGGATTATTTCTGAATTAGTGTAAGAAAAAGATGACGGGAGAAAAAGGAGTTGTACTCACTGATCATTGGTTACGTTACCCAAGTCATTCCAACCATCAGGCGAGATTATATCCGTCATATTAGTGTAAGCAAATATGACTCGAGAAAATGCACGCCACGCTCTGCCTAGCCATATTCTTCCCGTTCCGCCTATGGTGCAGTTGTAAAATACAAATCCCGAGTTCTCATCTTGTGATGCTCTGCCACTTGCTGTCACCGCCCCATTGATGAATCGTTGCCCTGGTTGAACCGGGCTTGCTATTGATATCATCCCACAATTCTACCCGAACCATGCATGACAAATCGACAATAACAAATAACCTTAGTATCTGAAAAACTTGGAGATACGCTGACATGAACCATCATTTGAAACTACAAGCGAGAGTAAAAACTATCATCGTGACACACATATACTGATATACGGTCGACATGTACCTTTAGTGTGCATAAGTTAAAGCCTCAATACGTGATGCAATATAATCGCGGTCACCACCCAAATCATTTTTTACACATGTCAACAATTCAAACAATAATTTGCTTAAAAAGTTAAGTTGGTAAAGTGCATGTGTCATATACACGTTTACTTGTTGCACCATGCAACATTGTAACCTATTCAAGGATTACTTAGAACATTATTACTTGAAGCCTAGAAGCCTAGAATAATCAGAACAAAGTAGCATGGTGTATTATTAGTTTGTTCTTTTCTTTTTTAATGATACTCCGTATATAATTGGTAAATTAGGAATTGGACGGCTTATAAGAATTGTGTTGGATTATGTCGCCATATTATCGTCATTTGTTTACCTTTCTTTGACAAAGACCAAGGAAGTAACATGATACCATTTATGGTTATACTTAGTGGATGACAAGTGGAGAACAGTCTTATTAAAATTTCATATTACTCATAAAACCTTCTTAATATAGAGAGGTAAACAAATGAACGAGACGCCCTAAAATGAAAATGGTAAAGAAATGACATGACGGAGGAAGTAATTGTTACCTCGTAAAATGATCTTCCATTGCCAAAGATAAAATCAATGGAACCTTGAATGTAACAATCCTTGAAGTAATGGCGGCCTCGATCATCATGAAGGGTGTCTTGGGCTCCAAAGAAACCACACCCCCAAAACGCGGCCTTATCTCCTCCTATTCTGATCGCCACCGCTTGCGCCCCCACAATGCCAGGGCCTGGCATTGGAGCTACATTCTAGCACATCATAAATTTTACTTGTATGAGTAATAACAATGCTTATAAAAGAGGCATCCATTAAGAAATATGGAGTAATGTCCACATAATCACATACAATGAAACTTATGTTCTTGGCAATGAAGTTAGATGAAAAAACTTGAACAGAGCCACTGTAGAAGGTGCCATGTGAAGAATTGGCAGTATCGTTCCACATAATTCCGGTGTTGAGGTAGCCTTGCCCTTGAAAGGTAATGTTTGGTTTGTTTCTTGGAACCATCACTTTTTCGCTTCACAAAGCATCATAAAAACATCAGTAAATTTTTTGTAAGACCGTTTTATATATGGTACTCCGTATTGAGGTTATAGATTTTTAAAGCAATGCTAGATGGGGTTTTCACTTGGGACGCAATGGTGAAAACTCGTCCCAGGTGAAAACTTCTTGCCACGACTAAATTTTAGGCTAGACTGTTCTATGGTAGGATGTTATACGAATTTATGACATAAATTACCTAAAATCTTTATTTACGTACTACCATAAGACAGTCTTATGCAAATTTATACTTGGTTTTTAAGGTTGAAAATATAAACATACTTGTACATGCCGGAGTTGATCCAGACAAGTATTCTTTTCTGGCTAAGTACAGGAGCAGCATCAACAGCAGACTGTACAGTAGTGAAGTTACAGCATCCTTTCCAATCAACACACAAAATTGATGTTGTATTTGAGTCTGGAGGAGGAAAATCAGGCGGGAAATCTTCGCAAATATCGACTGTGTCGCTATGCTCTTTGTGGTGTCCATTATCATGTCTGTGATGATGATGACGATGATGAGGATGACGACTTGAGGTTATTATGAGCTCATATTTTGTGAAGTTTTTCAAGAATGGTAGCATATGATCAACGAAACGAGTCGTCGAGGTTAATGATAAAGCAATGGCCAATAACAGCACAAATGTTGGATATTTGAGACTAATCATAATGATTTACAGGGGAAATAATCAAATAATAGAGAAAAAAAAGAGAGATTATATAAGAAAGAGCTTGAAGTGCAAGCATATAATAACATGACTTACAAAGCACCCTGGTTAGTGGAGATATATGCATCTTATATGCGTGAAAGAGTGGCCTAGTTACTAAGCTATATACCATCCTGTTTATTTGTGATCTCATTGTAGCACCATGCTAAAGGCTTTCTGTTTAAAGCAATGTCGTTAGTAACATGTTTGAGCAGCCTCATTATTTTGTTCATCAACTTGTTAACTATCTTGCTCCGACTCTTCAATATTATTTCGCGTACTGATAAAATGGATTTGTGTAAATAGATTGATCTCTTTCATTCAATCATAATGCACCAGCCTTGTACAATCGTTTATATGCAATAGAAACAGATCCACTAACTTGCAAACCCTAGTCAAAGCTTAACCATCTTACAACCTACACAAAATAGGAAACCAAATAGACATAATATAACCGTAAATATTACGCAAGATAACAATAATATTCTTTCACTCCCCCTCAAGTTGGAGCACTCGATAATCCGATGCTCAACTTGCGTTGAAGTCGATCAAACAGCTCTCCTCCAAGGGCCTTGGTAAACAAGTCCGCTATCTGCTCCTTACTACGAACATGTGACGTGGAAATGGTGTTGTCGAGTAGATGATGTCGGATAAAATGACAATCGACTTCGATATGCTTCGTACGATCATGGAACACTGGGTTCCTTGCTATGTGAAGTGCCGCCTGGTTATCACAGTAGACTTGCATAGGGTGAGTGTGACGTACACCTAGTGACGCTAAAAAAGATTTCAGCCATACTAACTCACTCGTCAAGGTAGCTATGGCTCTATATTCCGCCTCTGCCGTCGATCTAGCTACCGTACCTTGCTTTTTTGTTTTCCATGACATAGGCGTGTTTCCCAAGGCCACGAAATAACCACTCAAAGACCGTCTCGTTATTGGACAGCTCGCCCAATCCGAATCTGAATACCCATGTAACTGAAGTTCAGACGACCCATCTATTACTATCCCCTTGCTCGGATTTTTCTTCAAGTATCGAACTAGTCTGATAGCCGCTTCCCAATGCTCCTTACGAGGCTCGTGCACAAATTGTGATAGAATATGGACCGCATACACCAAATCAGGCCTAGTAATGGTAAGATAGACTAGTCGTCCGACCAACCTTCGATACTTCATTGCATCTTTTAGGACATATCCTTGCGCTAGTGCCAATTTATGGTTCTGCACTTCTGCTGAATTGGAGTATCTACAGGTCTAGCTCCCGTCATCCCTGTTTCTTTTATTATTTCGAGAGCGTATTTTCTTTGACTAAGAAATAGTCCTTTCGATCCACTAGCCACTTCAATTCCCAAAAAATATTTGAGGCGCCCCAAATCTTTTATGCCAAAACTCTCATCAAGGAATGACTTAAAACGATCGCAAGCATCCGAATTATCGCTTACCACTATCATGTCATCGACATACACTAATACTCCAATAAAAACACCATTTTTATTGTAAGTAAAGAGTGAATAGTCAGCTAGCGATTGAATAAAACCATAGCTTTTCAACGATGCCGTTAACTTTGCAAACCAATTCCGCGATGCTTGTTTTAAACCATATATTGACTTTAATAATTTACATACCTTGTTGTCTTGTCGATCAACTTGGAATCCTTGCGGTAGCCTCATGTATACCTCTTCACTTAACTCACCATGTAAAAATGCATTGTTCACGTCCAATTGCGCTATCATCCACTTTTTCGTAACCGCAACAGCTAGCAAACAACGTACACTAGTCATTTTGGCAACCGGAGCATAAGTCTCATTGTAGTCTACCCCTTCAATTTGAGTGAAACCTTGTGCAACTAATCTTGCTTTGTATCTCTCTATTGTTCCGTCTGCTCTGTACTTAACTTTATACACCCATTTGCATCCTATGGGTTTCTTTCCTTTCGGTAAATCAACCACTTTCCAGGTTCTATTTTTCTCCAAGGCCTCGATCTCCTTTGCCATAGCTTCTCGCCATTTCTGATTTTTAACAGCCTCGTGATAATACGACGGTTCCTTTATGGCATCAACATGGGCTAAAAAGTTCCTGTACGAAGAAGAAAAACAACTAGTAGTAATATAATTAGCTATTGGATAACGGGTACCTTTCTTTGAAGTCGCCGATTGAACTTGGCAAGCAGATTTTACGGGGTTTAAAACTCGAGTCGATTTGCAAACATAATCTTTCTTCCAATATGGCTCGAATTTCTCCCGAGCCCCACGACCTTGTCGCTCTTCATTGTCAGTATTATTCGACTGGTCTGTTCGTGACTGTACTAGCTGCCTTAAATCTGGCCGTGACTGTTCTGCCTGCTCAACATCTTCAATCTCATCTTCCTGATCACTATGCTCAAGATTCTCACTAGCTTTATCTTGTGCCTCATCTAAGTATTGCATATCTAACGTAGCAGTTGGGTTTGGAATAAATTGAGACCTCCTATCACTCTCAGTCACATAAGGAAAAATATGTTCGTGAAATTTGACATCACGAGACACAACCCTTTTTTCCATGGGGATAACCTATAAAAATACACTTCCTTCCCCTTTCACCGAATTTATCTCTCGATTTGTCTTTATTATGTACATAGCAAAGACAGCCAATGACCCGTAAATTATTGAGACAAGGTTTTTCACCAAAAATAATTTCATATGGTGTCAACCCATTAAGCACACGAGTAGGGGTTCTATTAATCAAATACACAGCGGACAAAACACAATCCCCCCAAAACTCTATTGGCAAATTTCCTTGGAATCGCAAGGCTCTAGCTTTTTCTAATATATGACGATGTTTTCTTTCCACCCTTCCATTATGTTGTGGGGTGTCAACATTGCTAGTCTGCCAAATCATACCATTTTCTTCATAAAAAGTTTTCATCGGTCCCGAAGTAAATTCGGTACCATTATCACTTTGCACTATTTTTACTTCCTTTCCAAACTGAGTCTTGGTCATTCTGCAAAAATTTCTTAATAATTCACCGGTCTCACCTCTATCTTTCATCAAGTAAACCCAGACTCCCCGACTACAGTCATCTACTATAGTCAAAAAATAATGTGCACCAGATAAACTATGAGTTCGATAAGGGCCCCAAATGTCACAATGGATTAACTTAAATAAAATATCACTCCTTTTATGATTGAGTTTAAAACTCGAACGTGTTTGTTTTGCCCGGCTGCAAGAATCACACACATTTTCGGGGTCCCAAAATAAATTATTTCCGACTAAATCTGAGAAACAGGATAAAATACTACTTGACGGATGGTCAAGTCTTTGGTGCCACAGGTTCACGTCCTTCGTCACTTGAGTTGTAGCAGCCAATTCTTCATTCGCTTCGTAGTAATAAACCCCGTTCCTTTGCTTACCCCGTCCAATCTGCTTCTTTGTAGATTGGTCCTGTATAACGCAATAGGCAGAATTAAATATTACTACACAATTATTTTCTTCAATAAGTTGTTGTACAGAAATCAAATCGCAAGTTAATGAAGGTACATATAAAACGTCTTTTAAAACAAAATCATCACTCAATTTCATTTGTCCATGTTCTCGTGCAGTAATTTCACTTCCATCTGGTAGACCAACTATGGATGGTGCACTTGTCCAAACCTCTTGAAGCCAATCTGGTTTTCCTGTCATGTGGTGCGAGGCACCGCTATCGATTAACCACTCACCAATTTTATTATTCGTACCTGATAACTTTTCGCTACCTTCTGTGTTTGACAACAATAGACTTCGCAAGCGTTCGATCTCCTCATTGGTGAGATGTTTGTTTCCTTGCTTTTGTGCCTCTGTTTCATGTGATGCGGTACCCAAGGCGTTGGCATGATATTGCCCTTGTCTACCTCTGCTTCGGCCTCTAAAGGGGTAGCCACGTTTTTCGTAGTAATTGTCTTCCTCATCAATTTCGGTGACAGGTTTCTTTACCTTTCGCTCGATGAACCCCAATTTGTTCTTGGCATCGAGTCTATTCTTCACGGCATCCGCCCAGAGATCATAGTTTTTCCCATTAAAAATCGTTTGGGTAATCATTGAACGCTGGCTATCAGATGGGTGTAAAAATAATGGGGACGATGTGCTTATTGCTTGGTTGCGATTGCTTTCATCTCCCTTGTGTTTGTCAACTCCTGTCATCGTCTTTCGTTTCTCTTCCCTTATTTTTTTTTTTATTGGTCAGAGTTTCAGGATCTCTCTGATACCATGATAAAATGGATTTGTGTAAATAGATTGATCTCTTTCATTCAATCATAATGCACCAGCCTTGTACAATCGTTTATATACAATAGAATGTGCCAGATTTAGTCAAATTTAACATGGTATAAGAGCCCATGGTAAAAAGACCTAGGCATAAAAAAAAAAAAAAAAACTGGGCTAAGAAAAAAAAAAACGCAGCCGTTGAATAATAACACGGTTTGCTTGACGGCTGGAAGAGAGGCCAGAAAGCCCCCAGTCTGATTTAAGTGGGTTCACATGTGAGGGGGAGTGTGAAGAAACCCGATTTCCCACATGTGAGTGTAATCCCACATTGATAAAAAGAGGAGAGAGTTACCACTTTATAAGACAATGGGCTACTCCCTCTATTGCCAATTGGTTTTAGAGTGGAACCCCATTGAGTTTATAAAGTGGACTCTCTCTTCTCAGTACGGGTTGGACCCAGGCCCGATTATGAAATTTAACACGTACCTTATCGACACATATACTTCCTTTTAGACCTATGAAAAATGTTTCACCCACATCAAACATGAAACATCCATCCTTGTTAACTACGTTGCTCCGACTCTAGTGCCCATGGCATTCTGCCTCTTTCTACCCGCTGACAACACGCTCACCCTTAAACCATCGATAATTCCTTCAAAGGGAAGTGTCAATGGTGTCACACAACCGGTCATTACCTTTCGCTATGTACCATCTTTAAGAGCTTGCACTCATCCGATTCCGCCCCTCCCCGTTCTGCCCTTCCAAACCAACCCAAAAAGTACCATCCTTGCGCCAATACAACAGCTGTGAACCCCACCATTCCTATGGAATGGATTATCGATAGTGGAGCAACTCATCACATAACTCATGACCTTGCCACCCTTGCACTTCATGCCCCATATGACGGGAATGACGACCTTCAAATTGGCGACGGTTCCTCTCCATTGCTAATATATATTGGTTCTTTCACTCTTTCTATTTCTCCTTGAACTTTAATCTTGAATAAAGTCGTACATGTTCCCATAGTTTCTAAAAACATCCTCTCTGTGTCGCAATTTTGTAACGACAATAAGACCTCCGCTCATTTCTCTTATGATGAATCTGTCTTGCGAGACCGGCACACGAGTCAAGTGCTCCTTAAAGCTCTGCTTAGGTTTGGGATCTATGAATGGCGCGCACCAACACTCTGCTTCCACAAATTTGCCTTTTCTCAATCTACTTTAAGTTCCACTAAACCTCTTGAATTGTTGTTTTCCCATGTTTGGACCTCCCTTCCCCACTCTCTTGATGGCTATAAATATTATGTCGTCTTTGTTGATCACTCTACTCGTTACACATGTTTGTACCCACTTATACAAAAATCTGACAAACAAAAATCTGACGCTATACATATCTTCAACCGGTTACATCCCTTAGTAGAAAGGTATTTCAGTCGACCCATAATTCAGATATTCTCGGGTGATGGTAGGCGAATACTTAAAACTTACCTCTTTCATCACCTCTCAAGGCATTACTCATCTTACCTCCCCTCCCCGCACCCCTGAACACAATAATAGTCTAGTTGAACGAAAATATCGTCACATTGTCAAAACTGGCTTTTCTCTTCTTTCTCACGCTTCCCCCCTCTTACATTATGGTCTCATGCCTTTGTAATTGTTACTTATCTCATAAATAAAATGCCTACACCCGTCCTTCAAAATATTACCCCTTTCACAAAACTCTTCGGTACACCTCATAACTAGACAAAATTACGCAGCTTTGGGTGCTTATGTTACCCTTGGCTACGTCTTTACACCTCACATAAACTCGACCCCAAATCTAAAGAATGCATTTTCATAGGATACTCGTGCACCCAAATTGCATACTATTGTTTAGCCCAAAATACAAATCGTATCTATACTTCTCGCCATGTGATTCAAAATTGACTTCCCTTTTCCTTGTCTCTCTCATACAACTACTTCCAATATTCATATACCAACTCAATGGTGCTCCCTCGCTACTCCCATTGTCAACATAGTTCCTCCTATTATTCATGATGACCCAAACTCCCCTGGTACCATGTCTGCTGCCTCTGCCAAATCCGGCACCTCCCACCTCTCTCTCCCTCATTTGTCCAATCTCCCTTCTTCTTCTATGCTGACACCCCTACTAGCTCGCCCTCCTCTACTGCTAACACATCCACGAACCTGCTCTTCTCTAACCGTACTACCTCGGACAACACCCCTACCACTGCAGCTCCATCTACTCGTGTCCCCACTCGTCTCATGAACAATATTCGTGTTCTTAGTATTAAATATGCTAAAATAGCTGCCATTTCTAACTCTTCCCCTCCTTACATCACCCTTAAGGATGCTCTTAATGACTCTAAGTAGTACGTTGCCATGGAATATAAGAACTCCGCTCTTCCTAAAAATCAAACATGGACTCTTACTTCCCCTCGGCCCTGACCCTTTCTATAATGTCATCGGCTGTGAATGGGTCTTTCGCATTAAATATAATCCCGACAATTCGATCAATAAATATAAAGCTAGGCTCATCGCTAAAGGTTTTCATCAAAGACCCGACATTGATTATTCTAAGACCAATTCGGTCACAAAGTCAAACCCGTCACGGTGCACCTCATTCTCTCCTCACGTCCGGTCAACCTATCCCCAACCCATCCTATTACCGTGCCCTTGTAGGAAGTCTCCAATAACTTATCCTTACCCGTTCTGCGATTTCTTATGGTGTCAACAAACTTGCCCAATTTCTTCAAAATCTTCATGACTCTCATTGGTTAGCTTTGAAACGATTTTTACCTTATCTATAAGGCTTTATGGCTGTTTGTATTCATCTCCATCGAGACACGCCTCCTTTGTTACATTCATTTTGTGATGCTAATTGGACCGGTGATAAATATGTCTACATCTCCTACCATCATCTACATTGTCTACATTGGTCGACTCGATCTCCTAGTCCTCGCGTAAACAATAACACACCTTAGCTCAATCTACGACCGAGGCAGAGTTTCGTAATGTGGTTTCACTCCCTACTGTCCGAACTCGATCATTGCATAACTTCACCTCATGTCATCTACTGTGACAACTTAAGTGCCACACATACAATACTCATCCAATCCAATTTTTCATTCCCGGATGAAACATACATGTTGCTTTCGCCTTTCACTTTATTCGAGAACGGGTTAACAAAGTGTTCCTACGTGTTCAACACATCACGTCTGCTAATCAACCAACTCGTTGGTGGCCTCACCAAGCCACTTGCTGGAACCCGTCTACATCTTCTTTTACTCAAGATCGGTATTTCCTTTGGAACGCCCAACTTGCGGAAGCATAGTATATCTCTTATATTATCTTATACAGTATAGTATATCATATCATATTATATTGTTTCCTAATTAACCTAGTCTTAGACTCTTAGACTCTTAGGTTGTATAAATTAGGTTTTATCATTCAATAATACTTTTACCATATACGAGTAATTTCTAAGTTAGGAAGCGTGTAAGATGCGAATATCCAAAGAGAGAAAGAAATGAAATAAAGTATCGTTGTTTCCAATAGGCGGATACTTCGAAGACACTCGTGTTTAATTCAACAATATATAAACCCCCACAAGGCCCTTGTCCTTAGCTTTGTTTCTTCTTTTCTTTGTTAATAAAAACATCATCACTTCCCAAATCAAATCAAATCTACATGGCGGCAGCAGCGGTGGCCAACGGCGGCATTTCCACCGTCAAATCTACTTCTCCGGCGGAATTCGCCAGATATTCTACTGTTTACAGCGAACTTCAGCGTAGCCGGATCGAACATTCTCTCCCCTTGCCACGTGTCCTCGCCGGAAACTTCAATGTCATCGACGGTCCTATCAGCTCTGCCGCCGGACACCCCGGTCTCTCCCTCCCTCTCCCTCTCTCTTCCCTCTTTACTACGTTTATTTATTTATTTATTTTTGTTAGATTTGTTGTTGTTTTAGTGTTTTTGTTGATGTGGTTTATAGTGTGAGGAAGTTGTAGTGTAGGGAAGGTAGAGATCTTGTTTCGATTTCGATTGCGAATCGACGAAAAATTGCGGAGATTTTAGTGATTTAGTTACGTTTACTGATTAAGTGAGTGAGTGAATGTGATCATGTAATTTTGTAGATAATGTAGAGATCTTGTTTTGTTTGCGAAACTGCGTAAAGTTGTTGAGATTTGAGTGATTTAACGAGTTTTATCGATTGACTGAGGGAAAGTGAGCAATTTGAATGTGTGTTGACAAGATTTGTATTGTTTAGGTTTTAATTAAAGATTAAGCAAATCGTTGGAGCAATGTGAAGTGAATGTGAATGTGAACATTTGTGGGCTACGGCTAATGGATTGATTTGAACGGTTGTGTCGACAAAATGCGCGATATGAGTGTGGATGTTCAGTTAATTGTTTGTGTCGTATGTAGATCAATCATCAATGCTAGCATTCTTAGTATGGATTGTGGTTAAGATTAGCTATTTTGCTTGGTTAATTGCGAGCCGAGGTATTTAGGTGAATATGGGATAGAGAATTCTCTTAAGGATTGTGCCGATTACAAACAATGCAAGCATGAATGGGCAGTTATTTGTTTGATTTTATATGGAGGAATGCTAGCATTATTGGTATAACCTGTTATAACGATGACATCTTTTGCTTGGTTAAGTAAGAGTTGAGTGTTCGGATATGATGGTACCCAACTAAATGTACGACTTGAGCCTGTTGTTTTGGCTTCGAGTAATGAATTTGATTTTTTGTGGTATTTGCAGACGAAATTGCAAAGTTATTTCCTTGTGTGTTTGGACAGCCGTCTTCGATAATGGTACCAAGTGATTCAGAGGGACTTTCATCTGCCCAGAAGCTTAAGATTGGTGTCGTATTGTCTGGAGGACAAGCTCCAGGAGGCCACAACGTCATTTGCGGCATTTTCGGTATGCAGTTTCATTTTTAAGTTGTTGCATACCTTGGTTTAGGAGCCCTTTGAAACACATATGGTATATTGGTTTACATTCTCATTTTTGTTCATGTTTTGGTTGTAGATTACTTGCAAGCTCGTGCCAAGGGTAGCACTATCTATGGTTTCAGCGGTGGCCCTGCTGGGATCATGAAATGCAAATATGTTGAGTTGACCACGGACTTTGTGCATCCCTACAGGAATCAGGTGAGGTTACTTTAACATGTTTGATAGTTTGAGGCTATCCATTGCTTCTGAAATTTATTTGTTCTCATTCACGGATGTCTGAATAATTTGATTGGTTTTGGTAATATTTTACCATTTTATTGTATTATGAGAAGTGCAATTCATTGGTTTCTAATCCAATTAATTGTTAAACTGTCACAGATCATTGTATTGCGTTTCCAATAATTCAATAAATTGGTAAACTGTTGTCAGAACCCATGCATTGCACTTCCCTTTATGTCGTGTTTATACCATCTGTCTTGAAACGTTACCAAAGTTCTAATCTTTTGAACACTAGATCGTGTGCGAATATGAGTAGCTGCCTGTTAATTGGTTGTCAAAACTGTCATAAATGTTCTGATTGAACCTTGACCTTTAGCTTACACTTTTCTTGTCCTGTTCCCCTGGGATGATCATGAGCAGAAGTGTTCATACTTTTCTATCAAATAAACACATAATTTGCTAGTTAGTGCCAAGAACCAAAAGTTTAACAGTTGACAATGGTGATAAGATGATAAGAATGATAATTATTCTCGTCGTTGGAGAAGGCTAATATAATCTAGAGGATGGGAGACTTATGTCATTGCATCCGATTTGCTATTCTGTGAAATGAAGCAGTTGCGGCACCGAGTGTGCTATTTGTTCAACTAGTAGTCGCTTCTTTAGCATTTTCATAGAAGTCATGAAGTTTTTTACACAAGGTATTCTCAATGAGGGCTTTGTGACAATCTACCTATCGGACCTTTTGGGGATCTGGTTTGCATAGTTTCTCTCTTTTTGTTGGTCTATATTCCTTCTATGTGTATAGAAGAGCTGTCACGACTCGAGACTATACCTGCCACGACTTTTTGGGTTCTGAATTGCATAGTTTGTCTCCTATTGTTGGTCGACTGCATCCTATGTGTGTACAAGAGCTGTCTTGACTATACCTCAGTTTTTACCATTTGACCAAACCCTTGAAGGGTTTCTTGCTGGTATAATTTTGTTGATGAGTGAAACCATATAAGATAGGTTCACATACTTGTGGCAATGGAGCTTAGTCCTGACTCTGGATATTTT
>JAIUZE010004593.1:0-26986 GCA_022085475.1 Heliosperma pusillum | reverse complement strand
ATATTTAAGCATATCTTCATATGCACCACCTACAAGTTAAATAAGTATTATAAAATATGATAAAATGTGTTAAATTATAACTATATATACAAATAACAAAAACAATTAAATACCTCTCATATGCTCCGGCTCCTTCTTCCTCTTGACAACCTTATACATGTTGTCCCTTAACCGCCTAGTGCACGTCTCATTGTACCTTTGACGTACAATATACTCTAATCCGGTCGGGCAGTCAAATATTTTCTACAATTTAAAAGGTAAGTATTAGTAAAATAAATTATTAATTGAAAACTATTATAATATAAGAAAATATAAACAAAAATAATATACCCTAAAATTATTGAACCATTCCTCTTTTTGTGTAGAGGTAGCCTTTGTCCAACAAGTAGGAGCCACCCCCGTCATCTTCATCTTTGTATTCTGAGTACAACCGCGTACAACCTTTTGAGACGAAAACCTGAAAAATAAATTCTGGAATAGTATGCATTTATGTTAAATAATGTAATATAATTATAAAATAATAAATTAAAGACATTGATCGTTGTCTTACCAAAAACCCGCGGGATCAAGTATCATCTTCCCTTCCGGGGTGAACTGGATCGTTTCCGATGTCTTATCCGAGGACTCATCGTCATTGGTCGATTCCTCGACCACCGGACTCTGCTGATCAATAACCTCCATCTCCTCCTCGTCGACTGAAGAAGTACTACGGCGTCTGTTTGAACCGCCGCCACGTTGTCTACCTCGACCTCCTGCCATCTACAATTACACAAATATTCAAATTGTTAGAAACGGTTAATAACATAAAAAATAAACATAAACATAAACTGTTAATAACATAAAAAAAACATCAAATAACATAAAAAACTTAATTAAAATATATATAAATATATCTTTACCCAATTAATCATTATCATCATCAAATTCGTCATCATCATCATCACCATTTGATTCATTGTCATTATCACTATCACCACCACCATCACCGTCAACTTGACCATCACCATCCTCGTTTTCTAAATCCTCACCTTCTTCATTTTCATTCTCATAAATGTCCTCATCAGGTGGAGACAACATAAACCCGCTAGATACTATTTCTTCTTGAAAAAAAGTTGTATCTACTTGTGAGCGTGCTTTTGTCTTAAAGATTGCACACCACTGCTTTTGATTTCGATCATTCTTCGTGCTTGGATAAGAAGCGAACTATACTTGATTGGCTTGATGTGCGAGTATAAATGGATCATACTTTGAGTATGTCCGGGTATGATTCACTTCGACGATTTTATAACGTTCATGAACTTTCATACCGGCCACAGAGTTATCCCTCCATTCACACTTAAATAAGACAGTATTATAAGAACGCTCACGCCCATTATAGCTCAACTCAAAGATATCCTCAACTATACCATAGTATTCATTGTCATCAAGAGAAGAAATAGTAACACCATAATTGCACCTAGCCTTATTCTTACCGTAGTTGAATGTATGGAAATTAAATCCGTTGACCGAGTAACGATTCCACGTTTTCACCTCTCGTGAAGGACCAAAGGCCAAAGGCCTTATCAAATCATCTTGGATATTTAACTCAATTACATGGTTCCGAAACCATGCTGCAAATTGATCCTCATGGTTACTCCAAACATCATCTCTATTCACATTAGGATGTGCTTTAATGAAATCATTTACAAACTCCGTTTCATATGATTCCAAAATTTCACAATTAGAAAGAACGTAAAGGTGAGCACGATCATATTCTTTGTCATCCAAATATCTTGTTCCCCCAATTGATGAACAACCCTCGTCATCATGCATTTGGAAAAACTCGGGTAAACTTGTCTCAAGTTCATCCGCTTTATCAACACTCAAGTTTTTTGCTTTGGTTTCTATATGTTTTTCAAAGTAAAGAGAGCAAACATTTGCAATCTCTTCCGTTAAATACGCATTGCATATAGAACCTTCAACCCGAGCTTTGTTACCAATTTTCTTCTTCACGTGATTAAGAAACCTATTCAATAATTCATGGGATTAATAGTTGTTAAGACTAGTGTAAAAATATTAAATCAATTAAAGAGATAGTACGATAATAATTATAATTTAATTACTACTTAGTGATCTTACCTTTCAAATGGATACAGCCACCTATATTGGACGGGGCCTCCAACTTTGGCTTCGTAAGGCAAATGTATCGGTACATGCTCCATGGAATTAAAAAATGATGGAGGAAATATCATCTCGAACTTACACAATATCTGTGGTATTTGCTCCTCAAGACGAATCATGTCATCAACACATATTGAAGACGAACATAAATCTCGAAAAAATTGACATATCTCAACAATTGCATTCCCCACGGGAGTGGGGAGGAGATGTCTCAAAGATACAGGTAATAATCGTTCCATGAAGATATGACAATCATGACTTTTCAAGCCTTGCAACTTTAGCTCTTTCATATCAACACATCGACTAAAATCGGATGCATATCCGTCAGGAAATTTTAACTTTCTTAACCACTCACATAATACCTTCCTTTGAGCTTTGTCAAGTGTAAAAATAGATTTTGGCTTAGACTCATCGCTACGAATGTGAAGATTGGGACGATTACAAATTGTCTTCAAATCTTCTCGTGATTTAACAGTATCGCAAGTCTTTCCCTTTACATCCATAATCGTGTGAATCAGTTGCTCAAAGAAGTTCTTTTTTATATGCATTACATCCAAATTGTGCCTAATTAACATCGTCTTCCAATAAGGAAGATCCCAAAAAATGCTTCTTTTAAACCAACCAATTTTCTTCTTTTTCAGCACCTCCGTCTCTGCTTTAGTACAATCAATAGTACGTGACAAATCACAAACCATATCCCACACCTTATCCCCCGGAAGTCGATCTACAGCATGATTGCGCTCCACTTTACCTTTTCTGAAAGCTTTTTTGTGGCTCCTAAAGGCATGCCCCACCGGTAAGAATTGTCTATGACAATCAAACCAACTCACTTTATGGGAACAAGGAAGCGAAAATGCTTTGCTTTGGTACATGCACCAAGGACATGCCTTTTTTCCCGCGGTAGACCATCCAGATAGCATACCGTAGGCGGGAAAATCATTAATGGTCCACAACAATGAAGCTCTTAGTTGAAAATTTTGCTTAAAAGACACATCATATGTTTGCACACCTACTTCCCACAATTGTTTCAATTCTTCCACCAAAGGTTGCAAATAAACATCTAAGGCGATTTTTGGATTATCAGGACCAGGAATAATTAGCGACAAGAAGATGAATTGTTTTTTCATACATAACCAAGGTGGTAAGTTGTATGGAGTGACCATTACGGGCCAAGAAGAGTACTTTCTACCAAACTGGCCAAATGGAGCAAAATCATCCGTACAAAGGCCAAGTCGCACATTACGGGGTTCCTCAGCAAAGTCGGGGTAAAGCATATCAAACCGCTTCCATTCCTCTCCATCACTCGGATGACACAGCTTTCCCGGAGTACGAGGATTTTCCTTGTGCCATCTCATTTGCTCGGCAATGTTTTTGGTAGCAAACATTCTTTGAAGTCTAGGAGCTAGAGGAAAGTAAGTTACGGGATTTTCGGGTATTGGTTTCTTACTCTTTTCACCTCTCTTTTTTTCATTCTTTCCCCTTTTACCCTTCAAGACAATACTTCCCTCAATTGTCTTATATCTAGCCTTTTCACATTTACTACACTTGTCAAGCAAAGCATCATCCTTCCAAAAGAGCATACATCCATCGGGACATGCATCAATCTTGTAATGCGGAAGTTGTAGACCTTTCACTACTTTTTTGGTATTGTAGAATGATCGGGTCATGACATTATTACCGGGGATAACATCCTCAATCAAAGAAACAATGCCATCAACATAAGTAAATGG
This sequence comes from Heliosperma pusillum, assembly GCA_022085475.1. Taxonomy (NCBI): domain Eukaryota; kingdom Viridiplantae; phylum Streptophyta; class Magnoliopsida; order Caryophyllales; family Caryophyllaceae; genus Heliosperma; species Heliosperma pusillum. The sequence goes on along the minus strand of JAIUZE010004593.1, from coordinate 23,096 downwards.
CAAATTGTACTCACATTTCAAAGTTACTATCCTAGAGGCGGCTTCTAACAATGACATTTTGCTCCCTTCATATTAAGGTTTTTCACTCGCCTTTAACATATCAAAAAAGGCTTTTGCTTGTGGGTGTGGTTCTTTTTCACTCATTGGTATATGATCATTATTGAAAATATTAGACTCAAAGGCATCAACTACCATATCTCTATATGAGTTCTCATTTTGTGGGATTTGAGATTGTTCGGGAAGTGAAAAATATGATTCTCCATGAGAAATCCAATTGTAGTAGTTTGGACAAAACCCGTTTGTATAAAGATGTTCTTGAACCTCAATATCATGTAGATATTTCATGTTTTTGCATTTAATACAAGGACACCTAAGTTTCTGTACTACTAAATCATACTCGTCTTGTTGTTTAGCAAATTCAATAAACTCGGCAACCCCCGTTTTAAATCTAGCGGTGTGACGTCTTTTCTTATCAAGTCTTTCTTCGTACATCCATGTACGCTCCAATCTCTTCATTTTAATCTAAACATTAACCAACACAACAAGTACAAAAAATACTAACACTAATCAAAACCCCAAATATTAACAACACTAACACAAACAATCATATTTATCAAAACCTTAATACGAAATACACTAACACAAATCAAAATCATCAATACTAACAAAATAATTCTAATAACACTAATATTATTAACTTACTAAAACTAATAAAAAAACACTAACCAAAACCCCTATACTACCAACACTAACACAAATCATGAAAATTATCAAAACCCCATTACTAACAACACTAACCCAAATCAAAATTAACAATACCAACAAAATTATAACTAACAACACTAATAATATCAACAACACTACCACTAATCAAAAACCCCCAATTAATCTAAGGATTCAAATTACAACAAACATTTAACATCTAAACCAATAATCATCACAAATGTTTATATAAACATATAAAATCAACTAAATACAAGTAGAAATCACAAATTAAGCAAACTAACTAAATTAATTGAAGGATTGAAATTAGAACAAATATACCTTCACCAATTAGAAGAAACAAAGCAACATAAGAAGAAGGAAACCACAAAGATCCGGTGGAGCTAGTGTCGGAGTGGTGGTCGGAGTGGTGGTTGAGGGAGTAGAGTAGTGGTGGTGGCGATTTTGTAGAGGGAATAGGGGTTTCGGGTTTTTTGGAGAAGAAATGAGTAAAGTAGATACGGATGAGTTTTGCGTTTTCTGGAATAATAGCCAATTTGGCGACTGATAAGGTAGTCGCCAAATTGGCGACTGAAATCAGTCGCCAAATGGCTTATCAGTCGCCAATTTGGCGACTGATTTTAGTCGCCCGAGTTTTTTTGATAAAATTCTGAGGATTGTTTCAGTCGCCAATTTGGCAACTGATTTCAGTCGCCCGATTCTATTTTCAGTCGCCAAATTGGCGACTAGTAGTATCAGTCGCCTTATTACAGTCGCCTGAAACAAGAATTCTTGTAGTGGAAACGGTTGGACATGGTTGTCAATAATGAAAACATGCTCAAACCATAAAATACGAAAGCAAGAAATGCCCAAATTCTAGAGGAATACAAGGAAGCTTTCTCATTATCATCACCTCTAATATAGGTAATGACCTTGTTGAATACCATTTTTACTATAGTAATATTTTAAAAGGGAAGAATTAAAGTTAGTAATAAGATTATATATTGTTTTGATTTTTTAGTAGTGTTAGTCGTTTTTTTTATTATGGTTGTTTTGTGATAGTATTGAAGAGTGAAGAAGAGATGTATAAAGAGAAGATGATGAGTATTGGATATTTGTATGTGACGCTGTGAGCAATAGAGTATATATAATACGGAGTATAGCGTATTAAAAGGTTGGTCAAAGCAATGTAGGTAGACATGTAGCCATGGAACTAATAAGAAGAGAAATGACAAAAGAATCAGTATTTCGGAATCACATAAGCATGCTAAGTCCTATTTTGAGCTAACTTCACATCACACATTGGAGTATTGAATAAGCTAAGTGATAATAAATTTATAAATGTGTTTAAATTTTGAACTATTACGGAAAGTGTTAAGACCTTGGGAATGGTTACGCATGCCATGTTCTATTTTTAGCTAACTTCAATTTATACATGGAACAAGTAAATTTAATATGGAGTATTTGAATATTGATGAAAAATTATTGTAGAAAAAGTGTTAATTAGAAGGATTGGTTTCTTCAATATTCCTATATTATTAGTATGATTTATTTATAAATTATAATGGTTCAAGTGTTCAACTTTCGTTAGTTTGACCTAATATATACTTTCCGATTTTGTTTGATGAGTTAGCTTAAAACTAATTTGTCGAGCTTATAAATAGTACGTCAAAATAAAATCTAATACATTATGACAATATTTACAATACACATGTTTTCATAATTATATTTTTGAATGTGAAAAAAAGTGGATATAAATGAAGAAAACCAAGTTGGCGTTTTGATTTTGAAGACTTTGCAAGTCAAAAATTAGAAAGATTAATATAGAACAGAAGATGTGGTGCCTAAAAAATCAACCTTACAAAAAAAATATTAGTAGTAATATATAAACTAATTAAGGAAAGTTGATAACGGCACACCTAAAACGTATTCTGCCATATATTATGTGAGTGTATTATTTTAATGGATAAAGTTTTTATAAGTGTTTTTTGAGTGATAATTAAAGTTAATTTTGGAGTGACATTAGGATCACCCCAACTAAATGGGTAAAAAGTATTAGTGGCCCAAACATAGTGCGGGTCGAAAAAAAATTAGATGTTTAATTGATCGGGTCTATTTATTTTCCTTACAATTTTTGAATTGTAAAGTTTAATATGCTTTATAAGTCAAGGGGTTAATCCACCGATTGTCAATTGGTTTTGGGATGGAAACTCCTTGAACTTGTAAAGACGTAAAGTGGACATTCTTTCTTGCTCGACGGCACGACTCATGCCCATATGTGTATCTATCATGGAATCAGAGCCTCTCGCTCAGGAGGCCTAAAAAAAAAATTTCGCTACCTTGCCAGTGGTACGTATTAAAATGTTGGTCAAAGCAATGTAAGTAGCCATGGAACTAATAAGAAGAGAAATGACAAATGAATCAGTATTTCGAATAACATAAGCATGCTAAGTCCTATTTTGAGCTAACTTCACATCACACATTGGAGTATTGAATAAGCTAAGTGATAATAAATTTATAAATGTGTTTAAATTTTGAACTATTACGGAAAGTGTTAAGACCTTGGGAATGGGTTAAGCATGACATGTGCTATTTCTAGCTAACTTCAATTTATACATGGAACAAGTAAATTTAATATGGAGAATTTGAATATTGATGAAAAATTATTGTAGGCAAAGTGTTAATTAAAAGGATTGGTTTCTTCAATATTCCTATATTATTAGTGTGATTTATTTATAAATTATAATGGTTCAAAAGTTTAACTTTCGTTAGTTTGACATAATATATACTTTCCGATTTTGTTTGATGAGTTACCTTAAAACTAATTTGTCGAGCTTATAAATAGTACGTCAAAATAAAATCTAATACATTATGACAATATTTACAATACACATGTTTTTCATAATTATATTTTTGAATGGGAAAAAAGTGGATATAAATGAAGAAACCAAGTTGGCGTTTTGATTTTGAAGACTTTTCAAGTCAAAAATTAGAAAGATTAATATAAAACAGAAGATGTGGTGCCTAAAAAATCAACCTTACAAAAAAAATATTAGTAGTAATATATAAACTAATTAAGGAAAGTTGATAACGGCACACCTAAAACTTATTCTGCCATATATTATGTGAGTGTATTATTTTAATGGATAAAGTTTTTATAAGTGTTTTTGAGTGATAATTAAAGTTAATTTTGGAGTGACATTAGGATCACCCCAACTAAATGGGTAAAAAGTATTAGTGGCCCAAACATAGTGCGGATCGAAAAAAAATTAGATGTCCAATTGATCGGGTTTATTTATTTTCCTTACAATTTTTGACTTGTAAAGTGTAATATGCTATATAAAGTCAAGGGGTTAATCCACCGATTGTCAATTGGTTTTGGGATGGAAACTCCTTGAACTTGTAAAGACGTAAAGTGGACATTCTTTCTTGCTCGACGGCACGACTCATGCCCATATGTGTATCTATCATGGAATCAGAGTCTCTCGCTCTTGAGGCCTAAAAACAAAATTCCGCTACCTTGCCAGTGGTACGTATTAAAAGGTTGGTTAAAACAATGTAAGTAGCCATGGAACTAATAAGAAGATAAATGACAAATGAATCAGTATTTCGAATAACATAAGCATGCTAAGTCCTATTTTGAACTAACTTCACATCACACATTGGAGTATTGAATAAGCTAAATGATAATAAATTTATAAATATGTTTAAATTTTGAACTATTACGGAAAGTGTTAAGACCTTGGGAATGGGTTAAGCATGACATGTTCTATTTCTAGCTAACTTCAATTTATACATGGAACAAGTAAACACTATAACAATTTAGCACTTGGGCCACGATAAAATTTGTGGCGCAATTGCTAAATTTCCGTGGCTAAAGCATATTGCCACGGGAATACATTTCGTGGCCCAAGTGGCCGTGGTTAACTAATAGCCACGGGAAAAACAATATCGTGGCTAAATTTCAATATATAGCCACGGCTTCTCCCGTGGCTAATAACTCTCGTGGCTAAAAATAAATCCCGTGGCTTACGAGATATATATAAAATAAATTAATGTAATGAAAAATATTATTATTATTTTCACATATTGAATTATGAAGTGCCGTATAATTGATTTGCTAGTTAAGCTAATTTATTCAAACGTTATTTCGTGTCATCAATAATACACTTGTACGCATCGGAGAAACTTCCCAGGAGGTCACCCATCTCATGACTAATGTCACCAATAATGTGAGACGATCTCCTATTAATTTTATGTGAGGCCGTCTCCTTTCCATACGATATTGTGTAGCTATCATATTATCCTTCTTATTTCTTTACATTTTATTTTTGTGTGTATATCACATTTTATTTATCCCTTCCTCATCCCATCTGCGACATGATATCACAATTACCAATTTTATGTCGATAGAATAAAAATGTATGACGCATATTTATTTATCCCTTCCTCATTATTGATTATCTTGCATAATTTCGTAATGTGTATCCCCATATAAATAGCATATTATTAATCTTATTTAGTCTTGCGAGTTGCCGTCTTGGGTATACACTATTTTAATCAACCATATAAATGAAATGATGGTGGATTTTGTCTTGATACGCACAAATATAATGATAATAAGCTACGCATGTATAAGATGTGCATGTATGTATAATAAGCATATGAAAAGTCGTGAACATTTGTGTATTCCTTGTGTCTGCATTGCGTTGATAGTTCACTTACCAGTATGTCAATTAGAAAATGATATTGCATTTACGGCATAACATAATAGTTTAATTTTTATTTTTATCTTTTTACATATCTACATTGCATTATCATAATCGTCTCATCTCATTGTAGTATGTTGATCTATTTTATACATGTGATATTACCATCATATTTTGTACATCATACTTGTGTCATAATCATCGTGGAATTAATTTTCTTATGGATTGTATATGCATCTATGGTACGTTTTTTGATTCTGTAGAAATTGTCACAATGTCACGTATTTTATTTCATTGTATAATTTTTTTTTCTTTCTATGCATCCTTAGTGTATAATTTCATTGTAGAATTTGTTAGCACTTGTTTTATTTCATCTATGGTACGTTTATTTTGTTGCACTTGTATGTGTATTACAATCCTATTCTAGTATGTATAATTTCAATAACAGTACTCAAAATTAATAGAATATCTCGTTAGATTGAGATAGAAGCCATGAAGAGAGAGACTGACTTCTCTCTAACCAAACCCTAATTTTCTTCGATCCCTAAATCGTTCTTCTTCTGTTCTGTCTTGTTTCATGGCTAGGGCTCGGGGTAGAGCTCGTGGGCGTCCGGTGTTGCATCACGCAGCGGAGGATAGTCCTGTTGTGGAACCCAGCGGTGATTTGGAAGAAGGTACTCGTACCCCCTTTTTAGTCAATGAGTTGATTGGTTCTGCCATTAATCATCATAGTCGTTCTCGTACTTTTAAATCTGTTCTTAATTCTATTCGACAATCTGGTGATCCTTTGCTGGATGATGTTGAGCCTCCTATTGAGTCTTCTTCATCTGGTCAACCTTCCTTGGAACTAAACCTTGGCCCTGGGGATAAACCGGGTGTGGGTACCACTCCTTCTCCTGCCCAGGTCATGAGCTGGAATAAGGTTGTTAAGCCTCAAGTTGGTATGAGTCTACACTATTGTCAAGAGAGTGCGGATTCTACTGAGATAGATATTGTTGTAGAGGATGTTGAAGATGAGTTGAAATATTGGCAGTTTACTCTAATGGGAAATGTTCTGGGTGCCCGTCCTACAGTGGCTCAATTGCAGGCATTTGCTGCGAAACACTGGAATCATGTCTCATTGCCTTCAATTCAGTATTACAAACGAGGTTGGTTTTCGTTTAGGTTTTCTACTGCTATTGATATGGAAGGTGTCTTAAAAGGAGGGCCATGGACTATGGGTAGTAATTCTATTATCCTGAAGCAATGGTCACCTACGTTTTCTGTGGAAATGGATAAAATCTCTGTGGTTCCCATCTGGATACTCTTCCCTGAACTAGATCCTATGCTCTGGTCTGATACTGTTCTTAGTAAGATTGCTAGTAAGATTGGCAAGCCACTTTATGCTGATACTACTACAACCTGTAAGGCTCGTCTTTCTTTTGCAAGGGTCATGGTGGAGGCTGATGTATCTCTTGATCTTCCTGAGCAAGTTATTATAAACACTCCTTTTCATGGTCAGATTATTCAGAAGGTTGTTTATGAATGGAGGCCTTATTTCTGCACTTGTTGTGGGAAGCTTGGTCATACAGATAAATTCTGTAGGCTGAACAAACCAAAGAAAGCTCCACCAGTCTGGAAGTTGAAGGAAGTACCTATTCCTGCTAGTAATGAGCCTTTAGAGGAGTCTGTAAAGGGTCCAGGATGCCTTGAGCTAGGCCTTTCTCACCCTACTTCTGTTGAGGGAGGCATATCTTGCCCTCCAGTTCAGAATCCAGAATGCATTCAGCTAGGTTCTGCTGCTGGTGGACAGATTGTCCCTTCTCAGAGTATGGGAGAGGGCTCAACATGCCTTGTGCTAGGCCATACCTCAGATCTCTTAAGGACTCATACTAGGACTGTTGCTGAATCTGGTACTAATGTTCCAGTTATGAATAGATTTGCTGCTCTTGAGGATACTTTGTCTTGTACTGCTGTTGCTGGTAGTAAGGCTCCTGTGGAACCACTCCCACCTGAACAAGAATGTCAATAGCAGTATGGAATATTAGAGGTTTCAATGATCACCTTAAACATAATGAGGTTAGGAGGTTTTTGTATGTTAATAAAGTTGATGTGTTTGGTTTGGTGGAAACTCATGTCAAGCTACATAAGGAAACTACTATTATGAATAAATTTCCTCAATATAATATTGTTAGTAATAAGTTTCAGGGTAGAATCTGGTTAATGTATAATCCTTCGAGTGTGGTGATTAGTAATGTTATTTTTCATGATCAGCTCATCCATTGTGATATTTTCTTTAAGGCCACTAATAAGACTATTTCTGTTACTTTTGTTTATGGGAAAAATGATCCTCTTGCTAGACACAGTTTGTGGGATAAGTTGGTGTCTCTGTCTAGACCTGCTCATGCTTGGATGGTGCTGGGTGACTTCAATGTTGTTAGGAGCTTGAATGAAAGAATTGGGCCTAATCCCCCTTCTATTAGTGATATTATGGATTTTAATACTTGCTTGTCTAATTGTTCTCTGGATGATATGCATAGCATTGGGTCTGAATTCACTTGGACTAATAAGCAGGACATTGCTACTCGTACCTGGGCTAGGTTAGACAGGGTTCTGATCAATCCTCTTTGGTTGACTTCTTTCCCTGCTACCTATGCTACTTGCCTTCCCCCTGGTATATCTGATCATTCTCCTCTGTTGGTTAATGTTGCTGTTGTTTGCAAGATTCAAAAATCTTTTAGTTTCCTTAATGCTTGGATGGATCATCCTGATTATAAAAGGTCTGTTGAGGTGGCTTGGCAATTACCATGTTATGGTACTCATATGTTTCAGCTGTTCTCTAGACTTAAAAATGTCAAGGTTGCTCTCCAATCTTTGCATAAAAGGAGTTTTTCTGGTATTGGGGATCGTATCATTTCTGTCAAAAAGCAGCTGGATTCTTGTCAGATTGCTCTTCAGCTTGATCTTTTTTCCTCTGATCTTATTGCTAAAGAAAGGGCTCTGCTCCTTCAGTACAATGACCTCACCAGGGCTGAGCTTGATATGCTTTTCCAAAGGGCTAAAATCACTAATATCAAGAAAGGGGATTGCTCCTCTAAGTACTTCTATTCAAAAATTGCTGTCAGAAGGCATTATAGTACCATTGGTACTATTGTGGACAAAGATGGCAGAACTAGAATTGGGAGTAATGAGGTTGCTTCTGCTTTTGTTGAATATTACTCTGATCTGCTTGGTAGGGAAACTACTGTGCTTGCTCTCACTGAGTCTAACTTCTCTGCTGGATCTAAGGTTTCTGAGGAAGATTGTAATCAGCTTATTGCTCCTATTACTAGAGGGGAAATCAAAAGTGCCTTATTCAGTATAGGCTCTAATAAATGTCCTGGGCAAGATGGCTTTTCTTCTGCTTTCTTTAAGAACTCTTGGAATGTTATTAATGATAGCTTCTGTTTGGCTATTGAAGAGTATTTCAGGAAGGGTAGGCTGATGAGGAAAGTTAATGTCACCCTCCTTGCTTTGATTCCTAAGAAAGATGTGCCTAAATCTGTTTTAGATTTTAGGCCCATTGCTTGTTGTTCTGTGGTTTACAAGACTATTAGCAAAATCTTAGCTAATAGACTGAAGATTGTTCTTCCTGCTCTTGTGGGAAATGAACAGGCTGCTTTCATTAAGGGAAGGAATATTTTTGAGAACATCATGATGTCCCAAAACCTTATTAAAGGCTATTCTCAAATTGGAGTCTCTCCTAGGTGTCTTGTGAAAGTAGACATTAGGAAGGCTTTTGACTCTTTGCAATGGGATTTTATCAAACATCTTTTACATGGTATGGGGTTTCCTGCCCTTTTTGTTACCTGGGTCATGGGTTGTGTGGCTTCTCCCTGGTTCACCCTTAAGGTAAATGGGGCTCTTACTGGATTCTATCCTGGAAGAGCTAGTGTTAGACAAGGAGATCCTATTTCTCCTTATCTTTTTGTGTTGAGCATGGAGGTGCTCTCTAGACATCTTAGAAAGCTTCACCTACTTCACCAAGTTTCTCTTCATCCTAAGTGTGCTAAACTTAAGCTTAATCATTTGGTTTTTGCAGATGATCTTATGATTTTTATGAGAGGTGATGTTCCTTCTATTGTTGCTGTTGCTAACTGTCTTAAGGAGTTTGCAGCACTCTCTGGTTTGCATGCTAATACCTCTAAGACAAGCATTTATTATGGGGGTGTTAGTGATGCTGTGAAGAATCAAATGAATAATCTAACTGGGTATTCTGAGGAGGTCTTCCCTTTTCGTTATCTGGGTATTACTTTGAATTCTAGTAGACTTTCCTCTGATATGTATAAGGCTATGTTTGATAAAATCCAGAAGGCAGTGCATCACTGGTCTGGTAACCTGCTCTCTTATGCAGGTAAACTTCAGCTTATTTCCTCTGTTCTGTTTGGATTAGAGGCTTACTGGTGTTCTGCTTTACTTCTCCCTAAACTGGTTATCAACATGATTAACAAGCTCTGCAAAAACTATTTTTGGAGCATTCCTGAAGGGCAAAGAAGGATGGTATTTAAAAGCTGGGGATCCATTTGCTCTCCTTGGGTTGAAGGAGGGTTTAATATCAAGGAATTGCTTAGTTGGAACAAAGCTTTGCTGAGTAAATGGATCTGGTTTCTTCTTCAGGAAAGAGTGGGCATTTGGGATGCATGGACTTTGAAATACAATATAACTGGATCTTCTATTTGGTCTACCCAGTGCAAGCCTCATCATGCTGAGAGTTGGAGGGATATTCTTAAGGTCAGGGATAGCTTGCTTCTCATAGCTGGTTCACCTACCATGGCTGAAAGTATGCTAGCTTCTTGTGTAGGAAAGGTAAGTTTCAGGTCAGTCTTGCTTATGAAATTTTTAGGCAAAGAAGGAGTCGTCTTGGTTGGACTAAAGCTTTGCAATGCTCTTACCTTCTGCCTAAGCATAAGATTCGTACTATTCAGGCTGCTCAGAAGCTCTTGCCTACTATTGATAAGATATGCACTCGAGGGTACTTACTTGTTAACAGGTGTTGTCTTTGTAAGGCTGCTTCAGAGACCCATAGGCATCTTTTCTTTCGTTGTCCTTTTTCCAGACTAATTCTTAGTTCTCTGTTTAGCTGGCTGGGTTCTAATGATTATTGGTTTGATATGGACCTAAAGAACTTGCTCTATAAAGTCTCTACACAAGAAGGAAGATATCATTGGAAGCGTACCTTGACTTGTTGCTGTGTTGCAAGTATGGTCTACTGCATTTGGGAAGAGAGGAATAATCGCATTTTCAGAGGTGCTAGTTGTTCTCCAGTTCTAGTTGTTAAACAGATAAAATGGGTTGTTAAAATGCGTTTTTTGGATAGTAATCTCCCACCTTTAAATGTTTGGCTAGTTAGTAATCCTTAGGCTGGAGTCTTGTAAATTTTTGTTTGGACATTGTGGGTTGCTGTTTTTGTAAGAACTTTCTCAATGTTTTTTCCCTATATGGATGAATACATATGAGTATAACTTTCTTGCAAAAAAAAAAATTACATTATTGAAGTCAAAAATTAATATTTCGACTAAATACATATATACATAATTTAATTAGAGGAAAAATGAGTGGGACTTAAATCGTGTTCCTCTCCATGCCACTTGAAAAAAAGGCGAATACTTAGTACTTTAGTAGTTATTACGTAGTACATTTTTAGATTTCTCAAACAATCAACCTACACGATCTGAAAAGTAAATACTATACAAATCGATAAATGAGCATATCATTTTCCATGGAGAAACATATAATATACTTGTACCTTACACGTCGCCAACGTTTTATACATTATATTGTTCATTATCCAATGTTAATATAAGAATGTGAATTACCTGGAAAACTAATATATAACGTCAATGAAATAACGTTTTTGCATAGATAACACCATGATTTCATTCACTTAAAAGGATAATAAAAATGGAAAAAAGGATAGGCTAAAGTAGTAACTTACAACATAACAATGGAAGTTCATGACATTGAAACATGTAAAACACAACAAAATAAATATTTTAAACTTATTTGACTAACAAAAATGTGAAAACCCATTAAAAAATAAACTATTAGCAAGTTATCTACACATAAGTACTTAACATATGCAATATCACTTGAAAAGATGATGTAAATATAAAGGAAAATATTACTAAAGAGACAAAAGCAGAAAATTAAGTGCATCATTAGTTTAATATATACTCTGTAATTAATAATATAATGGTTTTTAAAGTCATTGGTATTTCAAGGGATAGATGAAGAGTTGAAGTAGGTTACAAACGTACATTGGATGGAAGAAGATGAAAAACAAAAGTGGAGTAAAGCCATAATAAAACATCTTGAATGTGACAATATTATTACTATATATTATTATTTGTTATAGAATAAGAAATAGGGAAGACTATAGAGAGAATTAAGGAGAAAACACAATAGGGTTAGTTTATTCATCTCATTCAAGGGGCTATATATAATACATTTCAGGTTAGAAACCTAATTACATAATGGACCATAAAGCCCAATGGACATCCACATAATACGTTTCATAACACTCCCCCTTGGATGTACATTACTGAATAACATGTCTCGTTAAAACCTTACTAGAAAAACCCTATGGGAAAAACACTAGTAAAGAAAACAGAGTAGATTGTCCCTATACACGCAAACTAATAAGCTGCCTCATTAAAACCTTTCTATGGAAAACCCAGTGGGACAAAACCATAGATAAGGAAAAAGAGTACAGCGCGTGCACACTCCCCCTGATGGATACATCACTTGTAAAACATCATTGCTACTCGTAATGTAGCAAAGTTTCTCGATCTTGGAAATAACTATCATCGTAATTGATTAACTTTATAGATATCTTCAGTTAATATGAATGGTTGATTGCTTCAAAACTCATAATATGAAGATTATAATTCGTGCATCTTCACTTCTAGTAAACTTGTCCACCTTTTCTTTGAGTGATCATTTATTCAACAATGTGCATATGTATGATATGTGTGACTAAGTTCTAAACTATATGATGTGAAATAATGCAATGATGTAGTAGTAAACTAATATGAAAATGCTTAACTTTGTCTCTATATGCGTATGATGACTCAATAATGAAAACTGTACAGTTTGCTTCTTAATCTCCATAAACTGGATGAATTTCAGGTTAATGAGCTCTTTATAAATATGTCGACGGTCGAATGGACTTATAAAGTCCTTATTCAATTGTTCATTGAACATTGCGCGCAAACGTATATCTCTTTCATATGGATATACTTTCATGATCATATTAGAAGTGTCTAGAATCGATATTCTTCATATATAACACGGTACGTGTAATTCAATAAAACTTCCCTTGTTTTACCAACTTCTCACGTACTTCCTCCCCCTAAGGTGGCAAAAATTATATTCAAGATAGATTGCAATCATTTTAAAAAAACCACCTTAGAATGTGATTTCCCATATCACATATAAATGAGATATAATTTGTTGACATAATTGTAAGATTATGTAAGATATCTGGGGAGTAATGTATGATGTAGTTGACTATTAATGTACTAAATCGAGATGCAAAATTTTAAGAAGATCAACTTGTTCACATAATAATAATTAGATTGTGAATTGCGACAGCAGAAATTACTCACATTTGAGTATGTGGTCTTCAAGCCACTTAAAAAAAATATCAATTTGTACAACTGAATATATAAGGTATTTGTCCAACCTCGAGTAATGTGCAATTTTATTGTTTAGATCTTCAAATGTCAATCATACCCAGTTTTAGTATAGGTATTCGGTGTAATAAAATGTATATGCAATACACGAAAGAGTTTGAGCACATTACTGTTTGTATAAAATTAAGGCTTTATAAGAAAATCGGTATAGATTGAACCCGTACGACCTCAATTTTACATCAGAATTATTTTGCTCATACTTTCAAGCACTTGTTGATCATATATGTTTTAGCATCTCATGTCAACTTTTGATAGTAATTCACAATGCATTACAATGCTCCATATTTGGAGTTGGATATGCCTTAATATGTGCAATTCTTCACTTACTCAACATGACATGTGCTCAAAACAATTTATCTATAATGTGGTATATGATATCATTATACCTATAGTGTCTCATGTAAATTGGATAGATTGATCGTATATTAAAAATCACCATGAGAAATAGTATGATATTATTCCTATTGAGTAACCATTGCGATTTAAATGTGTTGACCATTACTCCATATGAGAATAATTTAAGACTTAAAAATATGGATTATATGATCTTTCATTGAGGCAAGGAACAATAATGCGTCATATTATCCATAAATAAACGAGTCTCATTTTAAATTAATAGGAGATTGACTTACATTTTAGTGATACGATGATCGACTTTCACTAAATTTGATAAGATGGTCATCTTAATATATGATAACATGAGACCGTCTCACATTAGTAGATAGGTGCCCGTCTCAATTAAATGAATTGAAGATCATCTCATTTTAAATAGATATGAAGCCGTCTCACATTAGTTGGATAGGAGCTCGTTTCACATTGAATATGTAGAGACCGCGCGTCTCACATTATAGTTAATGATATGAAATATCATCTCTTATTAATGTAATATAAGATCATATTATATTATGATGACATAAAACTGTCTTAAATTAATGACTAGAGACTATCTCGTACTAAATAGATAGGAAATGCTCTAACATTAAACAATATGAAATTGTCTCGAATGAAATAGATAGAAGGTCATCTCACGTTAGATAAGAGACCATCTCAATTAAATAGATATGGAGGAGACTATCTCGTACTAAATAGATAGTAGACAGTAGACCGTTTCTCATTAAATAGATATGAGTTCGCCTCACATTAAATAGATAGAAAAGTGTCTCGCTTTAAATTGATAGGAGCCATTTTCACTCAAATAAATTACATAATCGAACGCTTAAGAAGGATGATTAATCGTATGATATAAAAATTGTCTCGCATTAAAGTGATATGAGACATTACATTGATCACAAATTCTCATTTGTGACGGGCACTTTTCGTCACAAGAGAGACCAATTGTACATTGATAAGATACATTTTCACCCAAATCTTGAAAAAAAACGTATAGTGCCCTTATCTGCAAATCAGGTAATAATGAGTATAAATGGGTGAATGGTGATAACCACAAACTGGGCATTTGATTTCACAGTATAATCAAACAAATATCAGTAGGTCTTGCTTGCGACGGATCGGATCTTGCGACGGGTATTTTGTGAGAGTAAATGGGTAGAGGGGACAAGGTGGGCACCCCCCATGTGCTTCTCCACTCACCCTTAATGGATATTTTGTGAGAGAATATGGTATCCGTCTTAAGCTTGCGACGGATAGTGTCCGTCACAAATGAGAATTTGTGAACAAATATAGTGTGCAAGAAAAACACTAGTCCCACAATGCACTCTTTCCGCAGCCGGAAATGAACAAAGAATCAATAATGGGCTGCCTAATTCCATCGTGGGTGGATGGAAGGCACATACAATTGAAACCACGGTGGATTTCTCAAATGATTAGATAACAATCAATTATGGCACATAAAGACTACGGTAATTTATCAGTTTTTGTAGAGTCGTGCAATTAGTTTTTGTAAAGTCGTGCTGATAACGTGTTATAGAATAAGAAATAGGGAAGACTATAGAGAGAATTAAGGAGAAAACACAATAGGGTTAGTTTATTCATCTCATTCAAGGGGCTATATATAATACATTTCAGGTTAGAAACCTAATTACATAATGGACCATAAAGCCCAATGGACATCCACATAATACGTTTCATAACATTATTATGATTATTTTTTTTTAGTTATTATTATTTATTATATTCTTTATGTATAACTTAGAAGGCTTATGAATGTTGTCATTTGACAAGTCAGTACTATTCAAGGTCCCTTTTTATTGTATTGTACGTATAGATTTGTTATATCTTACACGTGGAAATATCTTTTCCTTTTAATGATATTGTATATTTATGTACCAAAAAAATAATATTGTATATTAAAGATGTCTTCACAAAAATCATATGATTAATGTGAAAATAGTTATTAAACTTAAATAATGAATGAATATAAAATCTTATACTTTTACTTTATAAAATATTATTAGGTTACACAATTCTTTTTTTGTTTTAAGTTTGTATAACTTTTAATAAACAAGTGAAGTATGCATTTTTAGTGCTACGATTTCTGGAAATTTAAGTTTAAAAAATTTAAAAAAAAATATAACGTTTCCTTTCAACATTTCACAATGTGAAAATAAATTTTAAAAATATTAGTATGATGAATTGATTCATTAACTTATTCTATTGCAAATTAAAACTTCAACTAAAATGTCAATTTTAGTTACAAATTAAAACTTCAATTGAAATGTCAATTAATGTGCTCAATTAATTTTAAAATAATGATAATGACAATTACATTTAGTAAGAGATTTTGGTATATTTTATGCATATATGAAAGAGTTAATTTAGTAAATTTATATGGTGTGAGGTGACATCATAAAAAGTTAGAAAATGAAAATACTAAAGTTTGGTATGAAAGAAAGAAAATTTGTAATTATGAAGTATAATAATGTTTGGGAGATGGAGGCTTACAATTTAATTAGTATATTGATTAATACTTTGCCTTTTTATATTCCGTTTTTAGTTTTTTTTACATTTGATTTAAAGAGGGAGAATTTGTGATTATGAAGTCGAGAAATGTTTTAGGAGATGAAAGTTTACAACTTTATTAGTATGCTACTCTACCTTTGTATTTTTAATTTTTAATTTTTTTTTAAAAATTTAACTTGGAATTGTAACTTACCATGTGTCATCTTATTAGCTACTCAATGTAGCCTTTTTATGTTATTGTACATATATATAATAATATATATGTATAGATTACAAAGAGTTGGTAAATAAGATGTAATAATGAGCATCAATTAATCTATTTAATTTGAAATTTAGGTTTTTTTTGTAAGGTATACAAAAGGGCAAGAGAAAATAAAAGGGCAACAATTACGTAGGTTTCTTATTATTTTTAATTAAATATAAAAGTGATATGTGGCAAGAAGTTGAGACGTGACACGTGTCACTTCATCGGAGGCTCAACAAGCCTTTTTATATTATTGTAAGATATCAAAAATCAAAATGGAATATAAAAGACCACATGTGGCCGGTCATAGTAGTAGTGGAGGGTGATGATGGTTGCTCTTGTTCATGCTCACAAGTCACATGTGATTATGACATGAATAGTATACCACAATCATTTCACTCAACACTACACTCCACCACCTTGCATGAAGATTAAAATAAGAAAAAAATCAACTATAATTACATGTAGGGGCCGACCATATGTGCCTATAAAAGGCCAATTGTTGTTCATTTTTCTTCTTAATTCATTATTGCTTATTTCTCCTACATCTCTCTAAAAACTCATCTTCTCACTAAACTCTCATAATACTAATATTTACTAAGTGTTACTAGTGTACTAATATATACTAATATTAGTAGTATTATATCTATCTTATTATCTAGTTAATAATAAGGATATATTATTTGGTTCATCTTGGTGCAACTTAAATGAGGTTTTGTACATTGGAGATTGTTCTTGGATCATGCTTGATTACAGCTCAAGATCAATAAGAAGGAGTTCTTATTGTGCCCTTTTTATTTCCATTTCAATGTGAGGGAATTTCTTCTTTTATATAAATGTCTTTATATTTGCATGCATGTTATATAGACCATTAAACACTAAACTAACAAGTAATTTAGTAACTAATTAGAAGAGTCTAATTAAGGTCTATGAACTTTCATGTGGTATCAGAGCTAGCTTGTAGCATGCATGTTCATTTTGGGCATTTTTATTATAAGTTATAAGATAACTAATAAATCAAAAATTTGAGTTAAAATATGATTTGGACGAAAATTTTATAGTTCATGTATACCTACTGATCTCATAATGTTTTTACTCAAATTTTGTGATTTTAGGGATCAATTTTCTATTTATTTTGATTTTTGACTTTTAAATCGAGTTAATATGCATATTTTATTTTAAAAGTTAACTAAATATAGTTGCATCTTGATTCTGGCAATGAAAATTTTAATATGATCTCACATGCATGTATTTCATACTGTATGCAAAATTTCGTGACTTTTAATTAAGTATTGCATGTTTATTGATTTTTATAAGATAAAAGTCGATAATATGAGATTATAATGTTCATAAAATTGAAACGTCCTTTTCTGGTCATGAAAATATTTGGTACATTTTAAATTCTAATTTATAAAATCTTGGTGAAATTTCATAATTTGTTTCACAGTTTTACTATATTTAATGGTTTTTATTTGATAAAACCGTTAAATACAAAGTTATTTATTCATAAAATGAATTTAAAAATTTTGAGCAAATGTTTTTATTTTTTGAGTTCCTGGAAATGTTTCAGAATGTACAAAATTTTTGGTTTCAAATTTTTATGATGTTTATATTTTATTTTGGGTTTATTTCATAAAATTTATGATTAAACCGTTATATTTAGCAAATAAAATCAAATCGATCTAATTAATGACCAACAAAATTAGTAGGGACTAATTTTGAGTTCTAAAACAGTTTAGATAGTTAGTTTGAATTTAAATGAGATTTAAATGTTGTAATTGATTTTTAATGGTTAAAAATAAAAAATCCCGTAAAATCGAGCTACAATGAGCATGAATATGTTTCGGGCGATTTTGGCATGAATTTTGCAGAAATTTATTTAATTTTTGGTTGAATGAATGAATTTCATTTATTAAATAATTTATGCAATTTTTGTACCTAGTATGTCCTAGTTATTTTTAATCGTTATTACCCGTAATGTAAGGGATTAACGGTTTGGTTGTACTTTTATTGTGATCTCGTATCACCAGTTTATAACAATTAATAGTTTTATTTTATAGAATAAATTTATAATAGGAATTTGTACATTTGTATATTTGTAATTATTTACCGGTTACTCCCTCAAGACGGTGCCATTTTTGGAAGGCGTTCCAAGTGAAGAGGCAAGGGACCAAGAAGTTGGTTTCCGAATTTGTAATTATCTAGTTAATTTGATTAGCTAGGTGGCCATACTAGGATTTTTCGTTGCGTGGTTGCTTGCTTTATTTCCGCTCATGCCAAAATCGTCACACATGCATTTTATTTTCCGTTATTGTCAATTCAACGTTATTCACAATTCACCGATTTAGTTCACTTATAGGGAATTAATGACTAAATTGACAAGATCTCTCACATATTTAAAAATTGACATTAGCCTTACCAATTAGTAACACCTATGAATCCCGTGTTCATTAGGGCTAGCACACTCGTGGGTCCCTTTTTACCTCGGGTAAGTAGGGTGATACGATCACAAGCCAAAATTGGATTGGACTCAATGAGATAAGCGTTATCTTGGGACTAGAAGATGGATTTAGTTGAAATCCTTCAACCAAGAGTTCTAGGGGTAGAATTAGTCTAGAAATGACTTACCATTTTTAGATAAAGGTAGCATACGATTACTATTTTTATTTAAAGATGGGTCATTATATAAATGCTAAACTTGTTAAAATGTTTTTCAAGTAAATTATCATAACAATGAATGTTTATATATTTCTTTTTGTTGTAGTAACCATATTCGCACAATGTCAACATCATGGAATACCGCAACCTTGGGTAAGGACTCATGATTGAGGTCTGTCATGGACAAATGTGTCCTAAAAGATGACGGTAGTAACTTCGTTGAATTGGAATCAACGATCAAGAGCGCCGCGATATCTGATAACGTGCTTCGCTACTTGATCGAAGCCCCTCCCACCGAACCCCGGTCAAGATCGACCGCGGCAGTTCGGGCCGAATATGACCTTTCTTTGAAGGTTGTCAATGACGTCAAGAATGTCTTGATTTGGTCCATCTCACCCAAACTCAAACTCCAATTGATATCCCTCAATGCATATGAGATATTCACGAGGATAATATCAATGTTTTCGCAAGCCCCTAAAATTCTCCAATATGAGGCGGCAACGAAATTTTTTGAGACTAAACTCCAAAAGGGCCAAAAATTTGGCCCACACGTGCTCAAAATGGTTGAGCACGCCGACACCTTAGAGCGTCTAGGGTGCAAGATACCAAGGGAGCTAGTGGTGGGTAGAATCGTTCATTCACTCACACCAAAGTTCACCCACTTTAGGGTGAACTACAACATGAATGACATGGAAAAGAGTTTCCATGAACTTCATGCACTCCTCACCCAAGAGGAGAGGGACATGGAGGCTAGTGGGAGTGAACCCAAGGATGTTCTTTCAATGAGATTGAAGAACATGAACCTTGGTGTGAAGAAGGACAAAGGAAAGGGTAAGACTCTTTTCAAGAAAGTTGGCAAGGGAAAGGGCAAGGTCTTTATGAAGCCCAAACCCAAAGTCAACAAACACGCGGACACGGATTTCTATTATTGTAATGGCAAAGGGCATTAAAAACGCAATTGCCCCAAATACTTGAAAGACAAGAAGGACGGTTGTGTGACAACGTTAGGTAAAATTCGTTCATCACTTTATATGATAGATATTAACTTTGCTAGTACATCTTCTTGGGTGTTTGATACCGGTTGTGGTTCTCACCTTTGTAATCATGTACAGGGGCTGAAGGACGCGCGAGCACTAGCCAAGGGTGACGTGGACTTGCACATGGGAAATGGAGCTAAGGTAGCCGTAGTTTCCGTGGGCACCTACGTTCTTCTTTTGCCTAATGGTTTAGAGTTGTATTTAAATAATTGTTATTATGTACCAACTCTTACCAAGAACATTATCTCCATTTCCGTGTTAGACATGGAAGGTTTTTCTTTTAGTATTAAGGACAATCGTTGTACTTTTTCGTTTAATGAAATGATATATGGCGAGGCCATTTCTATTGGAGGTATTTATGTTCTAGATATTGCAAAAGAGGTCTATCATGTAGAAAACAAGAGGCTTAAAACGGGAGAACCTAATCAATCATACCTTTGGCATTGTCGTTTAGGGCACATAAACGAACGACGCATAAAGAGACTTGTTTCATCTAAAGTACTCAAACCATTCGGTTACGAATCTTGTGGTGTATGCAAATCTTGTCTTCTAGGCAAGATGATTCGTGCTCCTTTTGCGGGAAAAGGGACACGAGCAAGTGAAGTATTAGGCCTTATACATACAGATGTGTGCGGCCCAATGACTATCCAAGCTAGAGGTGGTTATCACTACTTCATTAGTTTTACCGACGACTTGAGTAGATATGGATATGTCTACTTGATGAGGCACAAAAGTGAAGCTTTTGAAAAATTCAAAGAATTTAAACATAAAGTAGAAAACCAATTGAATAAAAAGATTCAAGCCCTACGATGCGATTGTGGTGGTGAATACTTAAACAATGAATTTGATTCACACCTAAAGGATTGTGGTATAGTATCACAATGGACTACTCCTGGCACACCTCAATTAAATGGTGTGTCCGAAAGGAGAAATCGAACTTTATTAGATATGGTTCGATCTATTATGAGTCTAACAGAGCTTCCTGATTATTTTTGGGGTTTCGCGATCTTATCTGCAATATTCCCACTAAATCGAAGTCCGTCTAAAGCGGCAAACAAGACTGCATATGAGATATGGACAGGGAAAGTCCCTTATTTGTCGTTCATGAGAATTTGGGGATGCGAGGCGTTTGTTAAGAATAAGTCTGACGATAAACTCGCACCCAAATCCGACAAATGTCTATTTGTAGGATATCCAAGGGAAACACGTGGCTATTACTTCTACAATAAACACGAGGATAAAGTGTTTGTGTCTCGTGATGCAGTCTTTTTAAAAAATGATTTTATTTCTAAAAGACAGAGTGGGAAAAAATTTTGAACTTGATGAAGTCCAAGAGCCACAAACCGAAAAGGACGTAGAGGAAAACGTTCCCTCTTCGTCTGACACGGTCATAATTCCTTCGGAACCTAGGAGGTCAAGCAGAATTAGTCATCAACCTGATAGATACCTTGGTATTATAAAGGAAGGTGGTGACTATAATGTGTTACTTTTTGAAAGTAACGAACCTACTACCTACAAAGCAGCCATTTCTAGTCCCGACTCAAAGCTATGGCTAGGAGCCATGCGATCCGAAATGGATTCTATGTACGACAATCAAGTATGGGACTTGGTTGATTTACCTAAGGGGGTAAGACCTCTTCAGTGTAAGTGGATCTATAAGATCAAAAGTGGCATAGATAAACATAATGATGTTTACAAAGCTAGATTGGTGGCAAAAGGTTTCACCCAAGTTTATGGTCTTCACTATGACGAAACCTTCGCCCCAGTCGCCATGCTTCGATCCATAAGGATTATCTTAGCGTTTGCCGCATTTCATAATTATGAGATTTGGCAAATGGATGTCAAAACCGCCTTCTTGAATGGGATTCTAGAAGAGGAAGTGTACATGACACAACCTGAAGGTTTTGTGGATCCATCAAACCCTAAAAAGGTATGCAAACTTAAGAGATCCATCTATGGTCTTAAGCAAGCATCCAGGAGTTGTAATCATCGTTTCGATCATGTAATTAAACAAAATGGTTTCACTCGAAGTGTCGAGGAACCATGTTTATACATGAAGTTTAGTGGGAGTAAAGTAACTTTTCTAGTCTTTTATGTAGATGACATACTACTCATTGGGAATGATATTCCAATGCTCACTTCTGTGAAGGAGTGGCTAGGGATTCATTTCCAAATGAAAGACTTAGGAGAGGCCTAGCGCATCTTAGGTATCCGGATCTATAGGGATAGATCTAAAAGGATACTAGCATTAAGTCAAGAAACTTATATTGATAAGATTCTTGATCGGTTCAACATGAAAGACTCTAAGGGAGGCTTTCTTCCTATGGGAAGTGGGATCACTTTGAGCAAGTCAGAGTGCCCTACCAAACCCGAGGAGATTGAACGCATGAAATTGATCCCTTACGCATCTGTTGTTGGATCAATCATGTATGTTATGATGTGCACTCGTCCCGATGTTGCATATGCTTTGAGCATGACAAGTCGTTACCAAGTAAATCCAGGTGAGAGTCACTGGATAGCCGTAAAGAACATCCTTAAGTACTTGAGAAGGACCAAGGATTCGTTCTTAGTGTTTGGAGGTGAGACTGAGTTACGTGTAAAGGGTTACACAGACGCCAGTTTCCAGACAAATAGGGATGATATGAAATCCCAATCCGGCTATGTTTATATGATGAATGGAGGAGCTGTTTGCTGGAAGAGTTTCAAGCAAAGCGTTACAGCGGATTCTACAACAGAAGCAGAGTACCTTGCAGCATCTGAAGCTGCAAAGGAAGCTGTGTGGATTCGACAATTTTTGGAAGGACTAACAGCAGTCCCTACTGCCAAAGATCCTATCACAATTTATTGTGATAACAGTGGGGCTATTTTTCAGGCAAAAGAGCCCAAGTCTAGTAACAAGTCTAGACATGTACTTAGGAAATATCATGTAATTAGAGATTACGTGGACAGAAAGGAAATTGACATTTGTAAGGTTGGGACAGATGACAACATTGCTGATCCTTTAACCAAGCCTTTATCAAAGGCTAATCATGATGGTCATGTCGTCACAATGGGATTGAGACGTGTGCCAGAATTCCTTTAGATTATGTAATATGTAATAATTGAATGTTGTATT